>OY804581.1:7126330-7240332 GCA_963680875.1 Bathymodiolus brooksi
TGGTTTCCTTGATTTGATTCTGTTGTACAGTAATGTGTTTAGGAAAGACATTTATAACAGTATGGTTTCCTTGATTTGAATCTGTTGTACATGTAATGTGTTTAGGAAAGACATTTATAACAGTATGGTTTCATGATTTGAATCTGTTGTACATGTAATGTGTTTAGGAAAGACATTTATAACAGTATGGTTTCCTTGATTTGAATCTGTTGTACATGTAATGTGTTTAGGAAAGACATTTATAACAGTATGGTTTCCTTGATTTGAATCTGTTGTACATGTAAATGTGTTTAGGAAAGACATTTATAAACAGTATGGTTTTCCTTGATTTGAATCTGTTGTACATGTAATGTGTTTAGGAAAGACATTTATAACAGTATGGGTTTCCTTGATTTGAATCTGTTGTACATGTAATGTGTTTAGGAAAGACATTTATAACAGTATGGTTTCCTTGATTTGAATCTGTTGTACATGTAATGTGTTTAGGAAAGACATTTATAACAGTATGGTTTCCTTGATTTGAATCTGTTGTACATGTAATGTGTTTAGGAAAGACATTTATAACAGTATGGTTTCCTTGATTTGAATCTGTTGTACATGTAATGTGTTTAGGAAAGACATTTATAACAGTATGGTTTCCTTGATTTGAATCTGTTGTACATGTAATGTGTTTAGGAAAGACATTTATAACAGTATGGTTTCCTTGATTTGAATCTGTTGTACATGTAATGTGTTTAGGAAAGACATTTAACAGTATGGTTTCCTTGATTTGAATCTGTTGTACATGTAATGTGTTTAGGAAAGACATTTATAACAGTATGGTTTCCTTGATTTGGAATCTGTTGTACATGTAATGTGATTAGGAAAGACATTTATAACAGTATGGTTTCCTTGATTTGAATCTGTTGTACATGTAATGTGTTTAGGAAAGACATTTATAACAGTATGGTTTCCTTGATTTGAATCTGTTGTACATGTAATGTGTTTAGGAAAGACATTTATAACAGTATGGTTCCTTGATTTGAATCTGTTGTACATGTAATGTGTTTAGGAAAGACATTTTATAACAGTATGGTTTCCTTGATTTGAATCTGTTGTACATGTAATGTGTTTAGGAAAGACATTTATAACAGTATGGTTTCCTTGATTTGAATCTGTTGTACATGTAATGTGTTTAGGAAAGACATTTATAACAGTATGGTTTCCTTGATTTGAATCTGTTGTACATGTAATGTGTTTAGGAAAGACATTATAACAGTATGGTTTCCTTGATTTTGAATCTGTTGTACATGTAATGTGTTTAGGAAAGACATTTATAACAGTATGGTTTCCTTGATTTGAATCTGTTGTACATGTAATGTGTTTAGGAAAGACATTTATAACAGTATGGTTTCCTTGATTTGAATCTGTTGTACATGTAATGTGTTTAGGAAAGACATTTATAACAGTATGGTTTCCTTGATTTGAATCTGTTGTACATGTAATGTGTTTAGGAAAGACATTTATAACAGTATGGTTTCCTTGATTTGAATCTGTTGTACATGTAATGTGTTTAGGAAAGACATTTATAACAGTATGGTTTCCTTGATTTGAATCTGTTGTACATGTAATGTGTTTAGGAAAGACATTTATAACAGTATGGTTTCCTTGATTTGAATCTGTTGTACATGTAATGTGTTTAGGAAAGACATTTATAACAGTATGGTTTCCTTGATTTGAATCTGTTGTACATGTAATGTGTTTAGGAAAGACATTTATAACAGTATGGTTTCCTTGATTTGAATCTGTTGTACATGTAATGTGTTTAGGAAAGACATTTATAACAGTATGGTTTCCTTGATTTGAATCTGTTGTACATGTAATGTGTTTAGGAAAGACATTTATAACAGTATGGTTTCCTT
The DNA here is from genome assembly GCA_963680875.1 of Bathymodiolus brooksi. NCBI lineage: Eukaryota > Metazoa > Mollusca > Bivalvia > Mytilida > Modiolidae > Bathymodiolus > Bathymodiolus brooksi. The sequence goes on from OY804581.1 coordinate 7,128,232, forward strand.
GATTTGAATCTGTTGTACATGTAATGTGTTTAGGAAAGACATTTATAACAGTATGGTTTCCTTGATTTGAATCTGTTGTACATGTAATGTGTTTAGGAAAGACATTTATAACAGTATGGTTTCCTTGATTTGAATCTGTTGTACATGTAATGTGTTTAGGAAAGACATTTATAACAGTATGGTTTCCTTGATTTGAATCTGTTGTACATGTAATGTGTTTAGGAAAGACATTTATAACAGTATGGTTTCCTTGATTTGAATCTGTTGTACATGTAATGTGTTTAGGAAAGACATTTATAACAGTATGGTTTCCTTGATTTGAATCTGTTGTACATGTAATGTGTTTAGGAAAGACATTTATAACAGTATGGTTTCCTTGATTTGAATCTGTTGTACATGTAATGTGTTTAGGAAAGACATTTATAACAGTATGGTTTCCTTGATTTGAATCTGTTGTACATGTAATGTGTTTAGGAAAGACATTTATAACAGTATGGTTTCCTTGATTTGAATCTGTTGTACATGTAATGTGTTTAGGAAAGACATTTATAACAGTATGGTTTCCTTGATTTGAATCTGTTGTACATGTAATGTGTTTAGGAAAGACATTTATAACAGTATGGTTTCCTTGATTTGAATCTGTTGTACATGTAATGTGTTTAGGAAAGACATTTATAACAGTATGGTTTCCTTGATTTGAATCTGTTGTACATGTAATGTGTTTAGGAAAGACATTTATAACAGTATGGTTTCCTTGATTTGAATCTGTTGTACATGTAATGTGTTTAGGAAAGACATTTATAACAGTATGGTTTCCTTGATTTGAATCTGTTGTACATGTAATGTGTTTAGGAAAGACATTTATAACAGTATGGTTTCCTTGATTTGAATCTGTTGTACATGTAATGTGTTTAGGAAAGACATTTATAACAGTATGGTTTCCTTGATTTGAATCTGTTGTACATGTAATGTGTTTAGGAAAGACATTTATAACAGTATGGTTTCCTTGATTTGAATCTGTTGTACATGTAATGTGTTTAGGAAAGACATTTATAACAGTATGGTTTCCTTGATTTGAATCTGTTGTACATGTAATGTGTTTAGGAAAGACATTTATAACAGTATGGTTTCCTTGATTTGAATCTGTTGTACATGTAATGTGTTTAGGAAAGACATTTATAACAGTATGGTTTCCTTGATTTGAATCTGTTGTACATGTAATGTGTTTAGGAAAGACATTTATAACAGTATGGTTTCCTTGATTTGAATCTGTTGTACATGTAATGTGTTTAGGAAAGACATTTATAACAGTATGGTTTCCTTGATTTGAATCTGTTGTACATGTAATGTGTTTAGGAAAGACATTTATAACAGTATGGTTTCCTTGATTTGAATCTGTTGTACATGTAATGTGTTTAGGAAAGACATTTATAACAGTATGGTTTCCTTGATTTGAATCTGTTGTACATGTAATGTGTTTAGGAAAGACATTTATAACAGTATGGTTTCCTTGATTTGAATCTGTTGTACATGTAATGTGTTTAGGAAAGACATTTATAACAGTATGGTTTCCTTGATTTGAATCTGTTGTACATGTAATGTGTTTAGGAAAGACATTTATAACAGTATGGTTTCCTTGATTTGAATCTGTTGTACATGTAATGTGTTTAGGAAAGACATTTATAACAGTATGGTTTCCTTGGATTTGAATCTGTTGTACATGTAATGTGTTTAGGAAAGACATTTATAACAGTATGGTTTCCTTGATTTGAATCTGTTGTACATGTAATGTGTTTAGGAAAGACATTTATAACATGTAATGTGTTTAGGAAAGACATTTATAACAGTATGGTTTCCTTGATTTGAATCTGTTGTACATGTAATGTGTTTAGGAAAGACATTTATAACAGTATGGTTTCCTTGATTTGAATCTGTTGTACATGTAATGTGTTTAGGAAAGACATTTATAACAGTATGGTTTCCTTGATTTGAATCTGTTGTACATGTAATGTGTTTAGGAAAGACATTTATAACAGTATGGTTTCCTTGATTTGAATCTGTTGTACATGTAATGTGTTTAGGAAAGACATTTATAACAGTATGGTTTCCTTGATTTGAATCTGTTGTACATGTAATGTGTTTAGGAAAGACATTTATAACAGTATGGTTTCCTTGATTTGAATCTGTTGTACATGTAATGTGTTTAGGAAAGACATTTATAACAGTATGGTTTCCTTGATTTGAATCTGTTGTACATGTAATGTGTTTAGGAAAGACATTTATAACAGTATGGTTTCCTTGATTTGAATCTGTTGTACATGTAATGTGTTTAGGAAAGACATTTATAACAGTATGGTTTCCTTGATTTGAATCTGTTGTACATGTAATGTGTTTAGGAAAGACATTTATAACAGTATGGTTTCCTTGATTTGAATCTGTTGTACATGTAATGTGTTTAGGAAAGACATTTATAACAGTATGGTTTCCTTGATTTGAATCTGTTGTACATGTAATGTGTTTAGGAAAGACATTTATAACAGTATGGTTTCCTTGATTTGAATCTGTTGTACATGTAATGTGTTTAGGAAAGACATTTATAACAGTATGGTTTCCTTGATTTGAATCTGTTGTACATGTAATGTGTTTAGGAAAGACATTTATAACAGTATGGTTTCCTTGATTTGAATCTGTTGTACATGTAATGTGTTTAGGAAAGACATTTATAACAGTATGGTTTCCTTGATTTGACATTTATAACAGTATGGTTTCCTTGATTTGAATCTGTTGTACATGTAATGTGTTTAGGAAAGACATTTATAACAGTATGGTTTCCTTGATTTGAATCTGTTGTACATGTAATGTGTTTAGGAAAGACATTTATAACAGTATGGTTTCCTTGATTTGAATCTGTTGTACATGTAATGTGTTTAGGAAAGACATTTATAACAGTATGGTTTCCTTGATTTGAATCTGTTGTACATGTAATGTGTTTAGGAAAGACATTTATAACAGTATGGTTTCCTTGATTTGAATCTGTTGTACATGTAATGTGTTTAGGAAAGACATTTATAACAGTATGGTTTCCTTGATTTGAATCTGTTGTACATGTAATGTGTTTAGGAAAGACATTTATAACAGTATGGTTTCCTTGATTTGAATCTGTTGTACATGTAATGTGTTTAGGAAAGACATTTATAACAGTATGGTTTCCTTGATTTGAATCTGTTGTACATGTAATGTGTTTAGGAAAGACATTTATAACAGTATGGTTTCCTTGATTTGAATCTGTTGTACATGTAATGTGTTTAGGAAAGACATTTATAACAGTATGGTTTCCTTGATTTGAATCTGTTGTACATGTAATGTGTTTAGGAAAGACATTTATAACAGTATGGTTTCCTTGATTTGAATCTGTTGTACATGTAATGTGTTTAGGAAAGACATTTATAACAGTATGGTTTCCTTGATTTGAATCTGTTGTACATGTAATGTGTTTAGGAAAGACATTTATAACAGTATGGTTTCCTTGATTTGAATCTGTTGTACATGTAATGTGTTTAGGAAAGACATTTATAACAGTATGGTTTCCTTGATTTGAATCTGTTGTACATGTAATGTGTTTAGGAAAGACATTTATAACAGTATGGTTTCCTTGATTTGAATCTGTTGTACATGTAATGTGTTTAGGAAAGACATTTATAACAGTATGGTTTCCTTGATTTGAATCTGTTGTACATGTAATGTGTTTAGGAAAGACATTTATAACAGTATGGTTTCCTTGATTTGAATCTGTTGTACATGTAATGTGTTTAGGAAAGACATTTATAACAGTATGGTTTCCTTGATTTGAATCTGTTGTACATGTAATGTGTTTAGGAAAGACATTTATAACAGTATGGTTTCCTTGATTTGAATCTGTTGTACATGTAATGTGTTTAGGAAAGACATTTATAACAGTATGGTTTCCTTGATTTGAATCTGTTGTACATGTAATGTGTTTAGGAAAGACATTTATAACAGTATGGTTTCCTTGATTTGAATCTGTTGTACATGTAATGTGTTTAGGAAAGACATTTATAACAGTATGGTTTCCTTGATTTGAATCTGTTGTACATGTAATGTGTTTAGGAAAGACATTTATAACAGTATGGTTTCCTTGATTTGAATCTGTTGTACATGTAATGTGTTTAGGAAAGACATTTATAACAGTATGGTTTCCTTGATTTGAATCTGTTGTACATGTAATGTGTTTAGGAAAGACATTTATAACAGTATGGTTTCCTTGATTTGAATCTGTTGTACATGTAATGTGTTTAGGAAAGACATTTATAACAGTATGGTTTCCTTGATTTGAATCTGTTGTACATGTAATGTGTTTAGGAAAGACATTTATAACAGTATGGTTTCCTTGATTTGAATCTGTTGTACATGTAATGTGTTTAGGAAAGACATTTATAACAGTATGGTTTCCTTGATTTGAATCTGTTGTACATGTAATGTGTTTAGGAAAGACATTTATAACAGTATGGTTTCCTTGATTTGAATCTGTTGTACATGTAATGTGTTTAGGAAAGACATTTATAACAGTATGGTTTCCTTGATTTGAATCTGTTGTACATGTAATGTGTTTAGGAAAGACATTTATAACAGTATGGTTTCCTTGATTTGAATCTGTTGTACATGTAATGTGTTTAGGAAAGACATTTATAACAGTATGGTTTCCTTGATTTGAATCTGTTGTACATGTAATGTGTTTAGGAAAGACATTTATAACAGTATGGTTTCCTTGATTTGAATCTGTTGTACATGTAATGTGTTTAGGAAAGACATTTATAACAGTATGGTTTCCTTGATTTGAATCTGTTGTACATGTAATGTGTTTAGGAAAGACATTTATAACAGTATGGTTTCCTTGATTTGAATCTGTTGTACATGTAATGTGTTTAGGAAAGACATTTATAACAGTATGGTTTCCTTGATTTGAATCTGTTGTACATGTAATGTGTTTAGGAAAGACATTTATAACAGTATGGTTTCCTTGATTTGAATCTGTTGTACATGTAATGTGTTTAGGAAAGACATTTATAACAGTATGGTTTCCTTGATTTGAATCTGTTGTACATGTAATGTGTTTAGGAAAGACATTTATAACAGTATGGTTTCCTTGATTTGAATCTGTTGTACATGTAATGTGTTTAGGAAAGACATTTATAACAGTATGGTTTCCTTGATTTGAATCTGTTGTACATGTAATGTGTTTAGGAAAGACATTTATAACAGTATGGTTTCCTTGATTTGAATCTGTTGTACATGTAATGTGTTTAGGAAAGACATTTATAACAGTATGGTTTCCTTGATTTGAATCTGTTGTACATGTAATGTGTTTAGGAAAGACATTTATAACAGTATGGTTTCCTTGATTTGAATCTGTTGTACATGTAATGTGTTTAGGAAAGACATTTATAACAGTATGGTTTCCTTGATTTGAATCTGTTGTACATGTAATGTGTTTAGGAAAGACATTTATAACAGTATGGTTTCCTTGATTTGAATCTGTTGTACATGTAATGTGTTTAGGAAAGACATTTATAACAGTATGGTTTCCTTGATTTGAATCTGTTGTACATGTAATGTGTTTAGGAAAGACATTTATAACAGTATGGTTTCCTTGATTTGAATCTGTTGTACATGTAATGTGTTTAGGAAAGACATTTATAACAGTATGGTTTCCTTGATTTGAATCTGTTGTACATGTAATGTGTTTAGGAAAGACATTTATAACAGTATGGTTTCCTTGATTTGAATCTGTTGTACATGTAATGTGTTTAGGAAAGACATTTATAACAGTATGGTTTCCTTGATTTGAATCTGTTGTACATGTAATGTGTTTAGGAAAGACATTTATAACAGTATGGTTTCCTTGATTTGAATCTGTTGTACATGTAATGTGTTTAGGAAAGACATTTATAACAGTATGGTTTCCTTGATTTGAATCTGTTGTACATGTAATGTGTTTAGGAAAGACATTTATAACAGTATGGTTTCCTTGATTTGAATCTGTTGTACATGTAATGTGTTTAGGAAAGACATTTATAACAGTATGGTTTCCTTGATTTGAATCTGTTGTACATGTAATGTGTTTAGGAAAGACATTTATAACAGTATGGTTTCCTTGATTTGAATCTGTTGTACATGTAATGTGTTTAGGAAAGACATTTATAACAGTATGGTTTCCTTGATTTGAATCTGTTGTACATGTAATGTGTTTAGGAAAGACATTTATAACAGTATGGTTTCCTTGATTTGAATCTGTTGTACATGTAATGTGTTTAGGAAAGACATTTATAACAGTATGGTTTCCTTGATTTGAATCTGTTGTACATGTAATGTGTTTAGGAAAGACATTTATAACAGTATGGTTTCCTTGATTTGAATCTGTTGTACATGTAATGTGTTTAGGAAAGACATTTATAACAGTATGGTTTCCTTGATTTGAATCTGTTGTACATGTAATGTGTTTAGGAAAGACATTTATAACAGTATGGTTTCCTTGATTTGAATCTGTTGTACATGTAATGTGTTTAGGAAAGACATTTATAACAGTATGGTTTCCTTGATTTGAATCTGTTGTACATGTAATGTGTTTAGGAAAGACATTTATAACAGTATGGTTTCCTTGATTTGAATCTGTTGTACATGTAATGTGTTTAGGAAAGACATTTATAACAGTATGGTTTCCTTGATTTGAATCTGTTGTACATGTAATGTGTTTAGGAAAGACATTTATAACAGTATGGTTTCCTTGATTTGAATCTGTTGTACATGTAATGTGTTTAGGAAAGACATTTATAACAGTATGGTTTCCTTGATTTGAATCTGTTGTACATGTAATGTGTTTAGGAAAGACATTTATAACAGTATGGTTTCCTTGATTTGAATCTGTTGTACATGTAATGTGTTTAGGAAAGACATTTATAACAGTATGGTTTCCTTGATTTGAATCTGTTGTACATGTAATGTGTTTAGGAAAGACATTTATAACAGTATGGTTTCCTTGATTTGAATCTGTTGTACATGTAATGTGTTTAGGAAAGACATTTATAACAGTATGGTTTCCTTGATTTGAATCTGTTGTACATGTAATGTGTTTAGGAAAGACATTTATAACAGTATGGTTTCCTTGATTTGAATCTGTTGTACATGTAATGTGTTTAGGAAAGACATTTATAACAGTATGGTTTCCTTGATTTGAATCTGTTGTACATGTAATGTGTTTAGGAAAGACATTTATAACAGTATGGTTTCCTTGATTTGAATCTGTTGTACATGTAATGTGTTTAGGAAAGACATTTATAACAGTATGGTTTCCTTGATTTGAATCTGTTGTACATGTAATGTGTTTAGGAAAGACATTTATAACAGTATGGTTTCCTTGATTTGAATCTGTTGTACATGTAATGTGTTTAGGAAAGACATTTATAACAGTATGGTTTCCTTGATTTGAATCTGTTGTACATGTAATGTGTTTAGGAAAGACATTTATAACAGTATGGTTTCCTTGATTTGAATCTGTTGTACATGTAATGTGTTTAGGAAAGACATTTATAACAGTATGGTTTCCTTGATTTGAATCTGTTGTACATGTAATGTGTTTAGGAAAGACATTTATAACAGTATGGTTTCCTTGATTTGAATCTGTTGTACATGTAATGTGTTTAGGAAAGACATTTATAACAGTATGGTTTCCTTGATTTGAATCTGTTGTACATGTAATGTGTTTAGGAAAGACATTTATAACAGTATGGTTTCCTTGATTTGAATCTGTTGTACATGTAATGTGTTTAGGAAAGACATTTATAACAGTATGGTTTCCTTGATTTGAATCTGTTGTACATGTAATGTGTTTAGGAAAGACATTTATAACAGTATGGTTTCCTTGATTTGAATCTGTTGTACATGTAATGTGTTTAGGAAAGACATTTATAACAGTATGGTTTCCTTGATTTGAATCTGTTGTACATGTAATGTGTTTAGGAAAGACATTTATAACAGTATGGTTTCCTTGATTTGAATCTGTTGTACATGTAATGTGTTTAGGAAAGACATTTATAACAGTATGGTTTCCTTGATTTGAATCTGTTGTACATGTAATGTGTTTAGGAAAGACATTTATAACAGTATGGTTTCCTTGATTTGAATCTGTTGTACATGTAATGTGTTTAGGAAAGACATTTATAACAGTATGGTTTCCTTGATTTGAATCTGTTGTACATGTAATGTGTTTAGGAAAGACATTTATAACAGTATGGTTTCCTTGATTTGAATCTGTTGTACATGTAATGTGTTTAGGAAAGACATTTATAACAGTATGGTTTCCTTGATTTGAATCTGTTGTACATGTAATGTGTTTAGGAAAGACATTTATAACAGTATGGTTTCCTTGATTTGAATCTGTTGTACATGTAATGTGTTTAGGAAAGACATTTATAACAGTATGGTTTCCTTGATTTGAATCTGTTGTACATGTAATGTGTTTAGGAAAGACATTTATAACAGTATGGTTTCCTTGATTTGAATCTGTTGTACATGTAATGTGTTTAGGAAAGACATTTATAACAGTATGGTTTCCTTGATTTGAATCTGTTGTACATGTAATGTGTTTAGGAAAGACATTTATAACAGTATGGTTTCCTTGATTTGAATCTGTTGTACATGTAATGTGTTTAGGAAAGACATTTATAACAGTATGGTTTCCTTGATTTGAATCTGTTGTACATGTAATGTGTTTAGGAAAGACATTTATAACAGTATGGTTTCCTTGATTTGAATCTGTTGTACATGTAATGTGTTTAGGAAAGACATTTATAACAGTATGGTTTCCTTGATTTGAATCTGTTGTACATGTAATGTGTTTAGGAAAGACATTTATAACAGTATGGTTTCCTTGATTTGAATCTGTTGTACATGTAATGTGTTTAGGAAAGACATTTATAACAGTATGGTTTCCTTGATTTGAATCTGTTGTACATGTAATGTGTTTAGGAAAGACATTTATAACAGTATGGTTTCCTTGATTTGAATCTGTTGTACATGTAATGTGTTTAGGAAAGACATTTATAACAGTATGGTTTCCTTGATTTGAATCTGTTGTACATGTAATGTGTTTAGGAAAGACATTTATAACAGTATGGTTTCCTTGATTTGAATCTGTTGTACATGTAATGTGTTTAGGAAAGACATTTATAACAGTATGGTTTCCTTGATTTGAATCTGTTGTACATGTAATGTGTTTAGGAAAGACATTTATAACAGTATGGTTTCCTTGATTTGAATCTGTTGTACATGTAATGTGTTTAGGAAAGACATTTATAACAGTATGGTTTCCTTGATTTGAATCTGTTGTACATGTAATGTGTTTAGGAAAGACATTTATAACAGTATGGTTTCCTTGATTTGAATCTGTTGTACATGTAATGTGTTTAGGAAAGACATTTATAACAGTATGGTTTCCTTGATTTGAATCTGTTGTACATGTAATGTGTTTAGGAAAGACATTTATAACAGTATGGTTTCCTTGATTTGAATCTGTTGTACATGTAATGTGTTTAGGAAAGACATTTATAACAGTATGGTTTCCTTGATTTGAATCTGTTGTACATGTAATGTGTTTAGGAAAGACATTTATAACAGTATGGTTTCCTTGATTTGAATCTGTTGTACATGTAATGTGTTTAGGAAAGACATTTATAACAGTATGGTTTCCTTGATTTGAATCTGTTGTACATGTAATGTGTTTAGGAAAGACATTTATAACAGTATGGTTTCCTTGATTTGAATCTGTTGTACATGTAATGTGTTTAGGAAAGACATTTATAACAGTATGGTTTCCTTGATTTGAATCTGTTGTACATGTAATGTGTTTAGGAAAGACATTTATAACAGTATGGTTTCCTTGATTTGAATCTGTTGTACATGTAATGTGTTTAGGAAAGACATTTATAACAGTATGGTTTCCTTGATTTAAATCTGTTGTACATGTAATGTGTTTAGGAAAGACATTTATAACAGTATGGTTTCCTTGATTTGAATCTGTTGTACATGTAATGTGTTTAGGAAAGACATTTATAACAGTATGGTTTCCTTGATTTGAATCTGTTGTACATGTAATGTGTTTAGGAAAGACATTTATAACAGTATGGTTTCCTTGATTTGAATCTGTTGTACATGTAATGTGTTTAGGAAAGACATTTATAACAGTATGGTTTCCTTGATTTGAATCTGTTGTACATGTAATGTGTTTAGGAAAGACATTTATAACAGTATGGTTTCCTTGATTTAAATCTGTTGTACATGTAATGTGTTTAGGAAAGACATTTATAACAGTATGGTTTCCTTGATTTGAATCTGTTGTACATGTAATGTGTTTAGGAAAGACATTTATAACAGTATGGTTTCCTTGATTTGAATCTGTTGTACATGTAATGTGTTTAGGAAAGACATTTATAACAGTATGGTTTCCTTGATTTGAATCTGTTGTACATGTAATGTGTTTAGGAAAGACATTTATAACAGTATGGTTTCCTTGATTTGAATCTGTTGTACATGTAATGTGTTTAGGAAAGACATTTATAACAGTATGGTTTCCTTGATTTGAATCTGTTGTACATGTAATGTGTTTAGGAAAGACATTTATAACAGTATGGTTTCCTTGATTTGAATCTGTTGTACATGTAATGTGTTTAGGAAAGACATTTATAACAGTATGGTTTCCTTGATTTGAATCTGTTGTACATGTAATGTGTTTTTTTGTTTTATATTAAAATAAAATTGATTGAAAATGGCTAACCATATATGAAATCTTGACAGTTGTCTCATGATCAGACAATTAACATTTTTTTTTAGAGATTGTTCTTGACAAATAAAACTGAACGACAGAAAAAAACAGGAAAATATTGTTTTTAAGATTGTAATATTCACAATAATCAAATAGAGGTCATCATAAATTATTACATGCAACTGTATTTTTTTCAGAATGATGTTTCTGAGCAAGAGCAGAGATGGGGAGCCAAGACAGTGGAAGGATCTGGTCATCAGGGCTCTATAAAGTATAATCATTTGATTTAGTTATACATAAATGTGCTAATTAAAAAAAAAAGTTTCTTCTGACAGTCTTGATAATTATCTTTGATTTATACATTTTCCCTGCCACGATATAACTGAAATATTGTTGAAAGTGGTGTTAAACACCATAACCCCTATACAATTCCCCTTTGATCTTTAATTACATGCAATAATATCTATTATCAAGTAACTAGCGTTTTATGAACATAATATCACTGTTTTTTCATGTCACTGTATATTGATGTCATCTCACCAAATCCTTAATAAAAATCCTATCGTTGATATATTTTACTTGAGACTTCTCATCATATCTCAGGCATGTCTTTGATGCAAGATTGCTCTGAGAAATCCATTCTCACGAATTAAATCAATGATTGTATATATTTACTGTAGAGGAAGCTTCCTTAATAAATATTGGAAATTGTGTTTGTTACTAGAAATTTGAAAAAAAGCTGTTTTATGTTTTTTGTTTATTATATATTCTCCCACATTTTTGATGAATCGTAAAGTTAAAAAACAGAAATTCTTTTGCATGATCAAACTGTATTTATATATATTTATTATGCAGACATGAACATGATGTATGTAAACTGAGCAACAATGAAAAGTCAAATTACAAAAAAAAAAATTGAAAAATTTAATAGTTATCTCCCTTTATATGTATATAGTGTGAAAACTAAATATCTTTTCTACTTTTAGTTTAAGCGATTTGAGAGGTCAAGTGACAGGAGAGGATGCTAAAAAGAAAAAAGAAGACTTTGAAAAAGGTCCGAAAGCATCAGAGGGCTACGGTGGAAAGTTTGGTGTAATGACAGATAGAATGGATAATGTTAGTGTTAATTAAAATTACATCTTTAATTGCTCCAACTTGTCTGATATGTCACCATAGCGATCTGCTGAAACTTCGTAAGGGGTCACATTCAGGTGACCTTCACCGTTAAAGTTAGGTCTGACCAATTAGCTGATTTGTAACTTCAAGGACAGAAAATGTGTCCTTGGGTACTTTAAAATTGTCAGGGAGTTAAAAACAATTTTTTTTTATCAATTATGTAAGTATTTAAGTTATAAAGATGTGCATCTTAACTGTCAATTATTGCTGTTATTAGTGTCTGTCAAATATAATAATTCAATTAATTAATTGTTTAAATTGAAGAAATTTTGCCTTCCTGTGAGGCGCTACTATTATTCTGTTCAATATCTGTATATATTTCTGCGTAATACATTTCTTATAGACACGGAACGTTCATTTCGTACTGACAAATGGATCAAAGTAAATCATAGTCACAAATTTAAATGTCAAGATTTGCTCTGCTGCAATTTGATTGGACGAGTAAAGGTCATCTGAATGTGACCTCCTTACATGGTTTCATTAAATCTTTATGTAGATTATACCATGATGCAAAGTGGTTAACAGATTTATGTTTGTTTGTGCTAATTAATTTTTAAACTTTAAGAAATTAGCTTGTCTAATAGCAAGAACTTCAGCATTGATTACACACTATATTGTATACATTATAATAATGGTTTTTTTTGTGTGTTTAATACTCATTTTTTAAATTATTAAGGAGAACCAAATTAAATTAAGATTTTGAGTAGTGAATTAAGCCTTTATTATTAAATTAAGAGTAACTATATCAAATTAAGAAAAGATGTAGGAAATGAAGGAAATGGTCATATGAATTAGCAAATGTCTGTCTGAAATTAAGAATTGTCTTGTAAATTAACAAATGTCCAGGTTAATCAACCAATCAGCATTGAGCTATTCATTACATGCTCCATGACAAACATTGTTGTTAAGTCGTATATAATTATCAACAATTTCAAATGAAACTTTGACTCTTAAATTTTATTGATTAACTTTTCCTGGCTTCATTCACGAGGCTAAATAAAAAGAAATATTATGGTGTTTTGTGTATTCTCAGTAAAGAACGCATATTTTGACGCATAACTACAAACATGACAATTCTCTTCAAGTAAGCAAGATTTGAGGCTATTTATACAGCATTCCTCTGATTCCAAGAAAGTACATATATACATTATCACGGATTTCAAAAACAGATATTTTTTTTTAAATCGTTTACCCAATTTTATTGCATGACTAGGATATAATTTTGAATGGTTTGTGCAAACTTTGTTTTGTTTTATTGTTTGTAATTGTTTATTTTGCATTAAAGATGTGTTTGACGTCACACTGGCAGATAATTTTCTATTTCAGAGTCAGTTGTTGCGCCATGCAAGTTACGAACTGACCTAATATTTTTGTGGATCAAGGTCAGTTCAGTGATCCAGACTTTATCAGTGGCACACATCAAAAGAAAAATGTATTTGTTGTTTTTATAATTGTTTAATCATTAAACACTGAAATCTGACTTAATCAAACATATTAAAAGGGAAGAAACCCCAATCATAATGTAGTGTTATAAAAATATAAATAGTTATTAAGGAAGGTAATAATCTACATTTTCTGGTTAAAAGAAGCACAGTAAATTATTGATTGGGTATGCTAAAATCATATATTGTAAAACATTTCCCGCCAGGCAGGCAGCTGCCATATTGACATAGGTAGTGACGTCACTCCGTCTGTTCTGTGTAATTCAAACATCAGTTATCAACATAATGCACATTATCAAACAATCAAGAAAATGTAGATTTGACAGAAAAACCTTATCCCTTGTGTTGGGGTAACAGGGTTCAAACCCACATCAGTTAAGCTTCAACAGCATCAAATATATGTCTCTAGCATTTGTAGAAAGACAAATTGTCTGTATGTTGTGTTATTAAGTTAGATTTCAGTATAATTGTGTGATACATTTAGATGCTAGTTTTTATATTATTAACCCATAACAATTTAATATTTATTAAGTCTGCAGTGGGGCATGAGTACCATGCAGATTTATCTAAACATGCCAGTCAAACTGATGGAGCTCAAGGATTTGGAGGCAAATATGGTGTACAAAAAGACAGGAAAGATCAAGTAAGATTATAGGGTTAATTATATATTACTCCTCTAGTAGAGCAGGAAATGTTTACCTTTCTGGAGCTCCTAAGTTCACTTTAGGAGCAGGAAATGTTTACCTTTCTGGAGCTCCTAAGTTCACTTTAGGAGCAGGAAATGTTTACCTTTCTGGAGCTCCTAAGTTCACTTTAGGATCAGGAAATGTTTACCTTTCTGGAGCTCCTAAGTTCACTTTAGGACCAGGAAATGTTTACCTTTCTGGAGCTCCTAAGTTCACTTTAGGAGCAGGAAATGTTTACCTTTCTGGAGCTCCTAAGTTCACCTTAGGAGCAGGAAATGTTTACCTTTCTGGAGCTCCTAAGTTCACCTTAGGAGCAGGAAATGTTTACCTTTCTGGAGCTCCTAAGTTCACTTTAGGAGAAGGAAATGTTTACCTTTCTGGAGCTCCTAAGTTCACCTTAGGAGCCGGAAATGTTTACCTTTCTGGAGCTCCTAAATTCACCTTAGGAGCAGGAAATGTTTACCTTTCTGGAGCTACTAAATTCACCTTAGGAGCTGGAAATGTTTACCTTTCTGGAGCTCCTAAGTTCACCTTAGGAGCAGGAAATGTTTACCTTTCTGGAGCTCCTAAGTTCAACTTAGTTTTCAGTGGGGTCATGTTGATCAATCTTTAATTTTCTGTGTAGTGGAAAGATACTCTAAAACTAAACATTATTTGCTGTTGATTATGACTACCTTGGAAATATGCACCATTGTTTTTGCATGCATGTACTTGAAAATAAAATCCTGGCAAATGCTCTTAAATCAAATGACATTCAGTTTTAAAAAAAAAATAAAAAATTAAGTTGAACAGCCAAATTGATGTAAAAAATTAAACAATGCAAAATTTATAATTTATTTTTTCTTTGTGATTTTTTTTTGGAGTGAAACAGAAGTGATTGCTGTTCTAGTTGTTGGTTAGGTTAATGACCTTCACTGTTTAACTTTATTTTGAACTGAAATTTAATGTCCAGGACTTGTTTGCACAAACTTTAATTAAATTTAAGTGTCCGTTAACTTAATTGACTGTCAAAATCACTTGAGGTTTGTGTAAACCAGAGGTGGACCTATCATCACTTCCTGGATAGGGGTCAGTGAAATTATAGGATTCCGATATTCTTACATACATGACTAGAGGTAAACAAAGAAAACCAGTGTTACATGGCACTGGTACCAGTATTTCATGGTTATTACTGTGAAACCTGTATAAACCAAACTCTGAATAAACCTTAATCCTGTATAAACCTGTCTAAACCAAACCCTGAATAAACCAGAATCCTGTATAAACCTGTCTAAACCAAACCCTGAATAAACCATAAACCTGTCTAAACCAAACCCTGAATAAACCAGAATCCTGTATAAACCTGTCTAAACCAAACTGAATAAACCAGAATCTTGTATAAACCTGCCTAAACCAAACCCTGAATAAACCATAATCCTGTATAAACCTGTCTAAATCAAACCCTGAATAAACCATAATCCTGTATAAACCTGTCTAAACCAAACCCTGAATAAACCATAATCCTGTATAAACCTGTCTAAATCAAACCCTGAATAAACCATAATCCTGTATAAACCTGTCTAAATCAAACCCTGAATAAACTTAATCCTGTATAAACCAGTATAAATCAAACCCTGAATAAACCATAATCCTATATAAACCTGTCTAAATCAAACCCTGAATAAACCATAATCCTGTATAAACCTGTCTAAATCAAACCCTGAATAAACCATAATCCTGTATAAACCTGTCTAAATCAAACCCTGAATAAACCATAATCCTGTATAAACCTGTCTAAATCAAACCCTGAATAAACCATAATCCTGTATAGACCTGTCTAAATCAAACCCTGAATAAATAAAACCCTGAATAAACCATAACCCTGTATAAACCTGTCTAAATCAAACCCTGAATAAACTGAAATCCTGTTTAAACCGAATGTTAAATAAGATCCCAATGTAGGAAATCTTGTATTAAACCAAACACCTGACTTCGGAATACAAAAGTTGGTTCCCCCCAAAAAAAGAGGTTGGTTTAGACTGGTTTCACTGTATTATTTATAGAAGGAACCAGAGTACACAGTGAAAACTTACCAACCTGTTGTATGAAACTGATCAATTTTATCATATTGAGTTATATGGAATAAATATTGCCATGGCAACAATGCAAGCTGACCAGTTGTATAGTGTTGATAGACACTCATTATTATTGTACACATATTTGATTAATTAATTTATCACATATATACAACTCAAGAAATCATAAGATTTATAAAAAAGGGCTGTTGTGGCCGTGATCATATGGTAGTTGGATTTACAACTACATGTACCTGTGCAATCAGTGCCTATCACTACTAAAGTTGTGAGTTTGGACCCCGTTCATGGCGAGGTGTACTCGATACAACATTATATGATAAAGTTTGTCAGTGACTTGCAACTGGTCGGTGGTTTTCTGCGGGTACTCCAGTTTCCTCCACCAATAAAACTGACCACCACAATATAACTGAAATATTGTTGAAAGTGGCGTTGAACACCATAAAAAACCCAACAAACATAAATTTAAAAATAACAGAAAAAACATTATTGTTCCACATCAATTCTATATTGACATGTCATTAATATTTAATTTCTAATAATACACAGGTAAACCCTGTGTCGAAGTTGAACGGACAAATGATTTCACTTTGAAGTATCATAGTATTTGAGTTATTGGAGAGATATTAAAGATGAAAGCTACTATAAATAGACAGATATTTACCACTTCTGATTTTATATAATTTTTGCAGTTCATTTGTATTTTTTTTGGTTAAGTTTTGAACTGGAAGTTGTAATTTATTGTTTAGCAGATTATCATGTTTTCAGTGGGTCTAATTTCTTAATTTTCTTGTCTATAAATATTTTCTTGACTATGGGTCTAAATAAATTGCCATATTTTCTGGACTTTAAGCAGTTAATGATCATTAATTTTTGATACCACCAAATCCTGGGTGATATAAATGAGGGGGGTGGGGGTTTACTAGTACATTGCTATCTCAGTGAATGAAGAATCTGTCCTTGATAAGAGAGGTGGCCTTTGGTGAGAGGGGCATTATTAAAGGGAGACTACTGTATAAATACTTTTTATGCTTGTGGTTTGTTCATTGACAAAGCATTACAGATTTTTGTAGTTTTGGAAAACCTCTCATCGTCCGACTCTGAAATAATATTGTCAAAGCGTTGTGTAATGTAGACAAGACTTACTGCACCCATCATCTGTAAATAGCATAGCATTGTTTATCATATAGCAAAAATATACTTCAGGAATGTTAATCTGATTTTTAACATTGCATGGCATTCAGAATATTCAACCAGTTTTTAACATTGCATGGCATTCTACTGATAACATTGTGTTTTGCTCTTTGTTTACAATTGTATTCACGGGATAACATATGTATTGACATTTTAATGAAAGCAAAATGAAAATGACAATGTACGCATAGGTAATTTTCCTTTAATGTACCAGGATTCGGTTTTTTTTTAAACATGCATAAGTGAATACCACATTGTGTGGCCATCAGATACCTGTACAAATGGTTTGTAGGTGAAGTCTTAAGCAATACTTAACTTTCTTCATTATTCGGTTGCCATGGATGCCACTGATAACAGATTACATGTCAAATGGTAGTTTGATTTTATGATGCCATTTACTGTAGCAGAGTTATGGTTCTTGGACATAGCAGTGGGAGAAAAATACAGAATGTTTTTTTTCTTGATAATAACTAGATTCATTTGAAGTATGCATGTATACAGTTCTTTGTTTACAGGATTGCTACTTATTGCTCATAGATGTTAAAAGTCAAATTATGACTATGATTTTTCAGCATTACATTTTTGATAACTTTAAAAAAAAGTAAAAAGGTGGATGCTTTTTTTATCATCTTCACCAAAGGATCATGGGAGATAGTGTCATCACTGTGTTTCTGTTGGTGTTGAGAAATTACAAGCTTGCTTATACTCAAGCAGTGCATGAATAACCATATGAGCGATACAGGCTCAGGTGGGCCCCTGGTTGGAAGATAACTTCAATTTCTCCTAAAAAATACCATTATTAAATAGTATACAGTTATTTCATGCCTGTTCAGGGAACAGTCAAAACTATTGTCCCGAGGTGCTGGAGATGACTTGAGAACTGTTGCATGAGGCCGAAGGTTCCCTGAACAGGCATGAAATAACTGTTTTATTATCTTATATACATGCACATAACCACAAATCCACAACTGGTGCACTTGACAGGAATGACGCACTGTGCATCGTTCTCGGGCATGGAACAATTCGGATCCGGAAGTAGGGGAACAGTCAACTGTTTCACTCCGCCGGCTATTTTTAAAATTTTCTTGTAATCAGTTAAAAATATAGCATATGAAAAATATATACTATAAGTTAATAACATGTAATGCCTCGTATGATAAAACACAGATTAAGATATATTCTGACTGTTATGTCATTTACTGTTTCTGAGTTATGTCCCTTGACAATAAGCTTTATAAAAGGTTGTCACTATGTACCTTTTAATAATGATTTTTTAAATTTATTTTCAGTCAGCTGTTGGTTATGACTACCACGGAAAAACAGAGAAACATGCATCACAGAAAGGTCAGTATAGAAAATCAATTAATGGCATTTTTAACAAGATTTTAAGTTATCTCCCTTTGTTTCATATAGTAAATTCTGAATAACAATACAGTGAAACCTGTTTAAGCCGAAATCCTGCATATACTGAACTTTAAATAAAGTTATAATGTAGGAAAATCTTTGTAAATTTAACCTGTATAAACCTGTCTATTCCAAACACAAAAGTGGGTTCCAAGGAAGTTCGGTTTAGACTGGTTTCACTGTAGTACAAATATTTGTACTTTTCACAATGTGGAAAGAGTATGGTATAACATTTACAAGATTATAAAACATCATGAACAAAAACCTAATACATGTATGTCATTTATCAAATTACACAGAAAAAAACTGTCATTTCCAGGACAGAACATGGAAAAAATGTGAATAAATGTTTTAAGAAAAAAAAATCCATGTGTAATTCAAATAAAATGTCAAAAGCTAGGACACAAAATGTTTGACTGATTCTTAAATTGTATCTCACAGACAATGAAATGAGATATAAATACTGATCTTAAACTTTTACTCAGGGATCATAACTTGAACAAGGGCCCGGATGGCTCAATGAGTTAGGTAGTTGTAGGGCCCGGGTGGCTCAATGAGTTAGGTAGTTGGATTAGCCAACAACTCATACAAGCCTATCACCAATACGGCGTGGGTTTGCACCTGGCTTTGTAAATTACAAAAAGGGTGCACTTGACTTGCCACCGCAAGTGATAAAGTTTTCCAGTTGCTTGCCCATGGTCTGGTTCTCTCTGGGTACTCCGTCTTCTTCCACCACTAAAACTGGTCGCCATGATATAGCTGAAATATTGCTGAAAGTGGCATTAAACACCAAAAATCAAATCAAATCAATCATCAAATCAAATCAAAACTTGAGCAAACTTGTTAAATACCAGCCCTAGACTGTATTAGTGTATACACTGTCTGTGCAGTTAAGACCTTATACAGTGCATTTAGGTTAATTACATAGCCTGTTTGTACATAAAGAATAATACAAGAGTATAAATGTGTATATCTATGATACAGTACATGTAAATGTTAACATTAGCAATAAGACATGAAGTGTTCAATCACATCTTATATGAAAACTCAATGTTGAAATGTATTCATAATGAAATAAGGCAGATCAATTGTTTTTCTTCATTTTGTTTGTTTGTTTGTTTGTTTTTTTGGTGTTAAATAATATTTCAGTTATATCGTGGCGGTCAGTTTTATTGGTGGAGGAAATCGGAGAACCCAGAGAAAACCACTGACCTGCTGTAGGTCACTGACAAACTTTATCAAATAATGTTGTACACCACACCCTGAGCAGGAGTCGAAATCACATCAGTGGTGGTAGGCACCGGTTGCCAAGGTAGTTATAAATCCAGCTACTATGCGATCATGACTGCCCCTTTTCTTATTTTAGATTATTCTACTGGTTTTGGTGGTAAATATGGTGTACAGACAGACAGAGTTGACAAATCTGCTGTAGGATACGATCACAAAGAAAAATTAGAACAACACGAGTCACAAAAAGGTATTTAATTATATAAGCATAATTCTTTTAAGAAAATAGCTTTAAAAAAAAATGCTACTGCAAATTTATTATCTGCTAATACTATATTCTTTATTTATTTTTATTTCAACATTTGGCATAAATCTGCATTTTTCAAGCCTGTTGATATTCTAGCTCTTCTTTTAATTCAGGAAAAATAACTTTAAAAAGGAACTATGATTTCTTGTACAATGTTAGGTACCTAGTTATGATTCATTCAGGATTCCCTATCTATGATTATTCTTTGGACAAGGACGAATACAAAAAAGTAGACTTTATGTCTATGTCAGGGTTTTGTGGATATAATCATTCTGATATTTCAATCTTCTGAAATGCATTCTACGTATATAAATCTTTTCTATACTGTTTGCATATTTTAGTATAATTCTGCCTGATTTTTGCATATATTTGCTTAATTCTGCCTGATTTTTACATATATTAGCATAATTCTGCCTGATTTTAGACTATGCTAAAGGCTTTGGGGGTAAATACGGGGTACAAACAGACAGAAAAGATAAAAGTGCTGTTGGATGGGATTACCAGGCGAAAGTGGAACAACACGAGTCACAGAAAGGTATATTATCTGCTGCAGTTAATTAGAATGTTTAATTTATACAGTGACACCTGTCTAAACCAGAATCCTGTATAAACAGAACTTTAATAAAAATGTAGATATAAAATTTAGTGTGCACAACACGTTTCTGGAATAACCTTCATCAGGTACGGCACTCAAACTCATAATATTTGAAAGCCAAATAATCTAAAGTAAAATACCAATTTGAGAAGTCGTTGTTTATTTAACCTGTATAAACCAAACACCTGTCTATTCAAAACACAAAAGCTAGTCCCAATGAGGTTCAGTTTAGACAGGTTTTTCTCTATCTTTGTATTTATATGAATATAACATTTGCGTAAACAAAAAGTAGCTTGCATTATACATATTTCTCTATTACAAATATTTAATATATAACTATAATTTTAATCATTCATTAATGACTATAAGACTTATTTTATAATAAATGTAATAAGATATTTTATTCTGATTCTGATGGCAATATTCTTATTACCGTCATTTTGAGGTTGGCATGTTTGCATGATAAAGCTGTAGTTCTGACTGCTATGCTATTTCACTTGAAAAAATGAAAATCTTGGAATGTTGATTTCTTCACATAATACATGTATTATGATTTTTTCCAGTTGTATCTAGCACATTGTGTCAAAGTCAAAGAAACATATTATTTTGGTTCAATTTAGCCGATTATTCAAGTTATCAGGGGAAATATAGCTATCTACGAACCATATCTCTACTTCAAGTTATCAACAAAAAAAACCTGAACTTTTCTGACTTTGATATGATGAGGTTTGACTGTTTCAATGTTTGTAAGATCTATAAATACTACCAGATACTGACTTAATACTCTCGTCTTTGTACTCTTTCTATTCTGCATGATTTTCAGACCATTCTAAAGGATTTGGGGGTAAATACGGGGTACAAACAGACAGAGTAGATAAATCAGCCTATGGATATGAACATCAGGAAAAACTACAACAACACGAGTCACAGAAAGGTAACGTCAATGATTTTAACATATTAACCCTATTTTTTTTTAATTTCATATTGTATGTTGAACTTAAGAATTGATTATTTTTTTGTCAGATTTTTTTTCACTAAATGCAATATAAAAGAATTTTTTTTTATAGATGAGAGATGTCATTTTAATTTGATAGAAAATATAAAGAATTTTTGCTTTTTTAGTTGCGTTAAATGACCTTTCTTAAAATAGATTGACCTTTAGTGGTATAATGACCTTTCTAAAAATAAACCTTTATATAATATTTCTACTTTAAATTAACTGTTTCTGTCATACCGGTCATCTGCTCATAACGGTCACTTTTGTGCTCTCCCGGTGCATTTTACTATATATTTTAATTCGATATAGCGGTCACCATTTATATGTAATTTTCAGCGTAAAACCTTTGGGTTTTTCCAGGAAAAAATACCTGGGGAGTCGGAACTCCGTCAATAATTTGGGGTACTACCACCAGAATTTTAATTATTATTGGGGTACTACCACATAAATATGAATACTTAAAATGACCCCCACCTAGAAAATAGAAATTAAATTTGAAACGAGGAAACCCCCCCCTCCCCCCACCCCTCTTTCCCTCACCAAAAGGAAAAGCGAAACCGCCGAAAGCAGACGATTCCTTTCCTGCGATACCTAATTTGACAAACATACCTCTAAACACTTGAACATATTCCCCCAGGCCCACGGCTATTCACCAGTGGCAAATTTGTTCATTATCCCAGTCCATTTCGGCATTTGACCACGTTTCGTTTTCGACTGGTACTTTTTATCTTGGAACCAAGGAACGAAAATAAAAGAACCAGGTACCAGTTCATCATTCCTTACCTTACCTCTGTATCTTCAACCCCCTTCCAAGGAGAACCATACTGTGTATGTAGAACAGTGCCTCTATTTACAGTGTTGTGCACTACTCCCTCCACCATTATCCATTACCACAAATTATAAAATCCTTTATCAGGGGTTTCAAAGTTATTTATAATAGCAGGTACTTCTTAAATTTTAGGAGGTACCTAAAAAATTAGGCTGAGGGCCGTAAGGGGTCCAGGGGGCGGAAGCTCCAGAAATCTAGCATTTTGTGGACCAAAAAATGTACTTCAGAGACTGCAAAACATTAAGTGTTTTTGAAAGAAAAATCCCATTAACTTTAGAGTTCAGATTTCACCATAATGCCTGGATCCCCCCCCCCCCCCCCCCCCCCCCAGTTTCTTTATTGAATTATTCAGTTTACAGACTTCAGCCAAGATTATTCATAGATAGTCTGCCATATCTTAAAAAAAAAAAAACGACCATAAAGAGCTACGGTTCCGCAGCTAGGCTTGACCAAGCCATTGTTATCAAAGCTTAAAATTCTCAAAACTCTTTTGTTGACTTTGTCCTTTTCTTTTTCACAATACCTTGACTTGTGTGGTTTTTTTTTACTTTATTACCAATAATTAAACTCATCAAAGACCATTGGCACGGATCAAGACATATAATTGTCATACTTAATGAAACCAAGGACGTATATAGAATACGTCCTTGATGAAACATATAAATTTAATTTGCAATAAAATTTATAATTTTAATAGATCAATACAAATATAATTAAACAAAAACAATATATATTGTTACTTTCATGTGCAAAAAAAATGTTCGAACAAAAACGATTCGCGGGAAGACATTTATTAACATTTGAATCACAAAAGTTAAATTATTTTGGAAAAAAAGGGGGGAAAAACAATGTAATTCGTATTTGAGCCATGTCCGGTCCTTTTTCAAGATTTCTAGTAATTTTCTATCCCTTATCTCCTCGTACCCCCTTTTAAAAATGTTTTTCAGCACACTTTCATTTCTGTGAACAACCGCGGTAGGGCCCCGTCAAGATATGTAAATAAATTAGCCATAGGTTTTTATTTTTTTATACCGGAAGTTAAACAATATGGACGGAGTTAAGCAACAAGACAGTACGCCCCAGAATGATTCGACCCTGGGTTTTAAATGGATAAAAAAATCGCACAAAATATTGTGTAGTCATATATTCATAATACATAATGATCATACTTATATTACTGGAGATTACACTAAATTGTGTTTGAACATAATTTGTAATCGGTCATTTTTTTTATTTTGAAATGATGTCAGCTTTGTTCCGGTCCGAGTTTTACACAAGAATGAAAAGATTTTGGGGCGAAAACATATCTATTTACCGCATGCGCAAACTGCTATTTACGATTCTAAGGTAAAGTTATTTTTAAAACAGGGAATATCCCATCAACTTGGTCGTGACGCAGTTGTTCGATTTGAATGCGAGAATTCAGCAATTGACGTGATCATTAATTTTTTTATGAAAAATATTCCACAAGCCTATCGACCATCGTACTTTTGGTTTTGACCACCGCTAATTTTGGGGGGTTCAGTAATTTCTGCCGGTACTATACACGATCTCAGGCAGGTAAAAGTACCGGGTACCGGCCCACTTTGAAACCCCTGCTTTATACACTAATATTATCAACACTGGATTTATGTACATAACTAAAGTCTAAAATGTCACTTCAGTTGGCCCTTATGTTTTAAAATATTCACTGATAAAAGATAAAAGTCTCTTCATTCGTATTTCTCCATCTTTTTTTCATAACATATCATTCGGAATATTTCGGAAAATCATGCAAAAGAAGCGAAATCGTGGAACAAAAAAACAAATATTATACACTGTTTAACGAACAACACAGTGACACGACTTGCCGCGATTAATTAAATAGAAATTTGACCACAACCCCCAGAAAAGAAATACGTTTTACGCCCCCCCACTTAGATAAAAAAAATCAATGGCGTTCCGACCCTACCAGGTATTTTTTCCTGGAAAAACCCTTTGTATAACGGTAAATTTATTTTAAAAATAATACCGTAAGTGATTTCGGAAGATCAGTATTTTTCTCAAATGTACCAAGAATCCCGAGGTGTTACAAAATATATTGATTAATTTAATTAACTAAATAAACAAACACCATGAATTTTGTGAATAGTAAATTACATAAAAGACAGTTTATCCTCGGGCGTTATTGGAGATTTTTATTCATTACGACGAGAGTAGAAATTCACTCACCAAAAATATTTTGTATCTTGTACATCATATCAAAATCATCAACATCCGTAAATAGGAAAGCTTTGAAATTAGACAACAAAGTGAAAGCGATAAATCATTGTGATGTTGGGAAAAGTTGTCTGGCTGTGGGCGAGGAGATGGGTGTTAGTCGTACCCAGATAATGAGCATTCTTAAAAGAAAATGTGAGATTCTTGACGATTTTGAAAACAATGCTTCCAGTTCAACGTCATGTTACTGGAAATTGTACTTTTGTTTATTAAATATCTTTATTTATTTATTTATTTATTTATTATCATATTGAGATAATTTCATCAACAATAAATGTAAACAAAAGTAATATTACGACAGGAACAAAATAACAAGTAGAACATTATAAGAAACATAAGATGTAATGAAAAATGTTTATTTACAACTAACGTGCAATATTTTGTTGAAAAATCAAAACCCTTCATATAAAGGTCACCTGTATATAGTGGTCATTTTGTCAATCTCCCCCAGGTGACCACTATAGACAGGTTTGACTGTATATAAATTTCTATATCTTAATATGCATCTTGTATATATATATTAACAAACTGCTTAAAATATTGTGGTTCTTTATGCTTTACTGACTGAAAAAAATCATCTTGTGGTAATTTGTAAACAGAAATTTTATTTCGGCTCTAATTTTGCTAATTAATATATTAAGACAAAAAGTAACTTTTTTCAATTTTATGGATAATTTCTTTGATTTTTAATAATCGTCATATTAATCACAGATGATGTGTCACAGTGTGTAAACGAACCATAATTTTTTTATGCTTTTCATAGCAACAAGTTACACTTTATTCAGCCATTGTAATGCTTTGCAGACATTTAAATAAATGATCAAATATCCCTATGTCCTTACACAAATGTTTATATATACAGTCAAAAAATATTTGTGTGGACACAGAAGGCTTACTTTTGTAAAGGCTTTATTCCAGATGATGTGAATATATAAAGAAATGCTATGATTGAAAAGGCTTAATTCTAGATGGAAAAAAACCAAAACGGAAGGCTTTTCTGTAAAGGCTTAATTCTAGATGGAAAAAAACCAAAACGGAAGGCTTTTCTGTAAAGGCTTAATTCTAGATAAAAAAAAACCGGAAGGCTTTTCTGTAAAGGCTTAATTCTAGATAAAAAAAAACCGGAAGGCTTTTCTGTAAAGGCTTAAATCTAGATGAAAAAAAAACCGGAAGGCTTTTCTGTAAAGGCTTAATTCTAGATGGAAAAAAAACCAGAAGGCTTTTCTGTAAAGGTTTAATTCTAGATGGAAAAAAAACTGGAAGGCTTCTCTGTAAAGGCTTAATTCTAGATGGAAAAAAACAGAAGGCTTCTCTGTAAAGGCTTAATTCTAGATGAAAAAAAACCGGAAGGCTTCTCTGTAAAGGCTTAATTCTAGATGAAAAAAAAAAACAAGGCTTTTCTGTAAAGGCTTAATTCTAGATGAAAAAAAACCGGAAGGCTTCTCTGTAAAGGCTTAATTCTAGATGAAAAAAAACCGGAAGTCTTTTCTGTAAAGGCTTAAATCTAGATGAAAAAAAACCGGAAGGCTTTTCTGTAAAGGCTTAATTCTAGATGAAAAAAAACCGGAAGGCTTTTTCTGTAAAGGCTTAATTCTAGATGGAAAAAAAACTGGTAGGCTTTTCTGTAAAGGCTTAATTCTAAGTGGAAAAAAAAACGGAAGGCTTTTCTGTAAAGGCTTAATTCTAGATGAAAAAAAACCGGAAGGCTTCTCTATAAAGGCTTATTAATTCTAGATAAAAAAAAAAAACAAGGCTTTTCAGTAAAGGCTTAATTCTAGATGAAAAAAAAAACTGGAAGGCTTTTCTGTAAAGGCTTAATTCTAGATGAAAAAAAAATGGGGGGCTTTTCCCAGGATTTAATTTGGGTATCATATAGAATGATTTACAGTAAATTTTCATCAAAATAATGGTAGTGATAAAATTTGTCTTTCAATTTGATGCTAACTGCAGCTCGAAAATCCGTCTTTGACATAGCACAAAAAAAAATTTGGATCTATGTCACTAACGGTAATACAAAAAGTGCATTTGGTTCATGACAATAAAGGGCATTTCCACCCTCTTTTACAATCTGACAGGTGGATTACTTGCTTACTTTACTTATCCTCGTCATTCCCAATGGGACATAAGGCATCAACAATTTGTCCCCATCTCCCTCTGTCCTTTATGACGTACTGAGCCTGGCCCATAGAAAAACCCATTTCCTCCAGCTCTGATGTAATTGTCCTATTACTACCTATGGATTAATAAAGTGTAAATATTGCTTGCCTATGACTACCTGATCTTATCTACACATGTATTCTTTCGTGCTCTGCATGATTTTCAGACCATTCTATAGGATTCGGAGGTAAATATGGGGTACAAAAAGACAGAGTGGATAAATCAGCTCATGGATATGATCATCACGAAAAACTAGAAAAACATGAGTCACAAAAAGGTATAGTGTAAAAAATGGAAAACAGATTACATGGCATAATGTAAAAATAAGACTCTTTAGAACTTCATTATTTTTGTTGCAAGCCATATTATTTCTGGTATATGCCATTGTTGTGAAAAATGTCCAAATTATCTGATTGTATAGTTGCTGTCTGTAATCATTCTATTTTTTAAGTTTAGATGTGTGTTGGATTTTTATTTTATTTATTTTGGAGATACAATAAGCTCTACTGTTGCAATAGTAAACTCTCAGAAGTTCTCTTTTCCATTCAAAAATTGCTATGCTGTTCAATACTATAAGATATGTTGGTCAATGCTGATAGAAACTGCTATGCTGTTCAATACTATAAGATATGTTGGTCAATACTATAAGATATGTTGGTCAATGCTGATAGATTGTTTCTGCTATGCTGTTCAATACTATAAGATATGTTGGTCAATACTATAAGATATGTTGGTCAATGCTGATAGATTGTTTCTGCTATGCTGTTCAATACTATAAGATATGTTGGTCAATACTGATAGATTGTTTCTGCTATGTTGGTCAATACTATAAGATATGTTGGTCAATGCTGATAGATTGTTTCTGCTATGTTGGTCAATACTATAAGATATGTTGGTCAATGCTGATAGATTGTTTCTGCTATGTTGGTCAATACTATAAGATATGTTGGTCAATGCTGATAGATTGTTTCTGCTATGCTGTTCAATACTATAAGATATGTTGGTCAATACTATAAGATATGTTGGTCAATGCTGATAGATTGTTTCTGCTATGTTGGTCAATACTATAAGATATGTTGGTCAATGCTGATAGATTGTTTCTGCTATGCTGTTCAATACTATAAGATATGTTGGTCAATACTATAAGATATGTTGGTCAATGCTGATAGATTGTTTCTGCTATGCTGTTCAATACTATAAGATATGTTGGTCAATACTGATAGATTGTTTCTGCTATGTTGGTCAATACTATAAGATATGTTGGTCAATGCTGATAGATTGTTTCTGCTATGTTGGTCAATACTATAAGATATGTTGGTCAATGCTGATAGATTGTTTCTGCTATGTTGGTCAATACTATAAGATATGTTGGTCAATGCTGATAGATTGTTTCTGCTATGCTGTTCAATACTATAAGATATGTTGGTCAATACTATAAGATATGTTGGTCAATGCTGATAGATTGTTTCTGCTATGTTGGTCAATACTATAAGATATGTTGGTCAATGCTGATAGATTGTTTCTGCTATGCTGTTCAATACTATAAGATATGTTGGTCAATACTATAAGATATGTTGGTCAATGCTGATAGATTGTTTCTGCTATGCTGTTCAATACTATAAGATATGTTGGTCAATACTATAAGATATGTTGGTCAATGCTGATAGATTGTTTCTGCTATGCTGTTCAATACTATAAGATATGTTGGTCAATACTGATAGATTGTTTCTGCTATGTTGGTCAATACTATAAGATATGTTGGTCAATGCTGATAGATTGTTTCTGCTATGTTGGTCAATACTATAAGATATGTTGGTCAATGCTGATAGATTGTTTCTGCTATGTTGGTCAATACTATAAGATATGTTGGTCAATGCTGATAGATTGTTTCTGCTATGCTGTTCAATACTATAAGATATGTTGGTCAATACTATAAGATATGTTGGTCAATGCTGATAGATTGTTTCTGCTATGTTGGTCAATACTATAAGATATGTTGGTCAATGCTGATAGATTGTTTCTGCTATGCTGTTCAATACTATTAAGATATGTTGGTCAATGCTGATAGATTGTTTTTGCTATGTTGGTCAATACTATAAGATATGTTGGTCAATGCTGATAGATTGTTTCTGCTATGCTGTTCAATACTATAAGATATGTTGGTCAATGCTGATAGATTGTTTCTGCTATGTTGGTCAATACTATAAGATATGTTGGTCAATACTATAAGATATGTTGGTCAATGCTGATAGATTGTTTCTGCTATGCTGTTCAATACTATAAGATATGTTGGTCAATGCTGATAGATTGTTTCTGCTATGTTGGTCAATACTATAAGATATGATGGTCAATGCTGATAGATTGTTTCTGCTATGTTGGTCAATACTATAAGATATGTTGGTCAATGCTGATAGATTGTTTCTGCTATGCTGTTCAATACTATAAGATATGTTGGTCAATGCTGATAGATTGTTTCTGCTATGTTGGTCAATACTATAAGATATGTTGGTCAATGCTGATAGATTGTTTCTGCTATGCTGTTCAATACTATAAGATATGTTGGTCAATACTATAAGATATGTTGGTCAATGCTGATAGATTGTTTCAAATATCACTCCAATGATTCATATCTGAAATATTTCAATGCCAAAAATTATTCAATTGTCGCTTACAAATATCTTTGTGCACCATATAGGAGTTGTGCTTTAAATTCATTTAAAACAAAAATTATACACGTATATATTATAAACAGGATAGTTAATATGTCTGTTCAATGAAAAAAAAATTCACTCGCCTCCAAACTACTCTCCTAGCTTACTCATACACTACCTGCAATGATGAGTTATTCTATTGGTCGGTCACTGGTTACATATCTTTAATTATTGAACAGACAGACTTATTACCCCTTTATATAATAGCATTGTTTAATACCTTTGCTTCAGTTATTCTTTTCACCAGGAAGTTTACTCTAAAACTAATACATTTTATATTAGACTTTTTAGCCAAAGGCAATGTGAGCTTTTGCCATCACTTGGTGTCCGTCGTCTGTCATCCGTTAACTTTTCACATTTTAATCTTCTCCTCTGAAACCCCTCAGCCATATGAACTGAGACTTTGTAGGAAGCGTCTATGGAAGGTCCTCTATAAAGATTGCTCATTTTGTCCTGATCCATTAACAAACATGGCCACCACAGGCAATTCTTGTTTCTGATTGGCCTATTTTTAAAAATCTCCTCTGAAGCCGCTTAGCCAAATGAACCGAAACTTAGTACGAAGCATCTATGGAAGGTCCTCTATAAAGATTGCTAATTTCATCCCGATCCATTAACAAACATGGCCACCACAGGCAATTCATGTTTATGATTGTAAGCTTTCTAAAAAAAAATCTTTTTTTGTATGTGGAAAGGGAGATAACTCTAGTTTAAATATAGATACTATGAATTGAATTACAGATACATATGCCTCTAAAACCCCTCAGCCAAATGAATTGAAACTTGGTAGGAAGCATCTATGGAAGGCCCTCTATGAAAATGCTCATTTCGTCCCAATCCGTTAACAAACATGGCCACCACAGGCGACTCTTGTTTTTGATTGGCCGATTAAACAAATTCTTCTCTTCTATAACCGCTTGGCCAAATGAACCGAAACTTGGTAGGAAGCATCTATGGGCAGTTCTCTATATAGAGTGCTCATTTTTCGTTCCGATCCATTAACAAACATGGCCGCCACAGGCAATTCTTATTTCTGATTGGTCGATTTCTAAAAATCTTCTCCTCTGAAACTGCTTGGCCAAGCGATCCAAAACATGGTAGAAGCATCTATGGAAGGTCCTCTATAAAGATTGCTCATTCCGTCCCGATCCATTAACAAACATGGCCACCACAGGCGATCTTCTCCTCTAAAACCCCTCAGCCATATGAACTGAAACTTGATAGGAAGCATCTATGGAAGGTCCTCTATAAAGATTGCTCATTTTGTCCCGATCCATTAACAAACATGGCCACCATAGGCAATTCTTGTTTCTGATTGGCCTATTTTTTTTAATCTTCTCCTCTGAAACCGCTTAGCCAAATGAACCGAAACTTGGTATGAAGCATCTATGGAAGGTCTTCTATAAAGATTGCTAATTTCATCTTGATCTGTTTTAACAAACATAGCCACCACAGGCGATTCTTGTTTCTGATTGATTGATTTCTAAAAAATCATTTTTTCTGTTAAAAGGGAGATAACTCTAGTTTAAATATAGATACATTTTGTATCTATTCAAAATGCAGTTATCTCTGAATTGAATTACAGATAAATATGTCTCTAAAACCCCTCAGCCAAATGAACTGAAACTTGGGAGGAACCATCTATGGAAGGTCCTCTATTAAGATTGCTCATTTCATCCCAATCCGTTAGCGAACATGGCCGCCACAGGTGACGCTTGTTTCTGATTGGCTGATTCTAAAAATTCTTCTCTTCTGAAACCGCTTCGCTAATTGAACCGAAACTTGGTAGGAAGCATCTATGGACCGTCCTCTATAAAGAGAGCTCATTTCATTCCGATCCATTAACAAATATGGCCACCACAGGCAATTCTTATTTCTGATTGGTCGATTTCTAAAAAAAATTTCTCCTCTGAAACCGCTCACCAAATGATCCGAAACTTAGTAGGAAGCATCTATGGAAGGTTCTCTATAAAGATTGCTCATTCCGTCCCGATCCATTAACAAACATGGCCACCACAGGCGATTCTTGTATATTTGGCTGATTTTTTAAATTCTTCTCCTCTGAAACCGCTTGACCAAATGATCCGAAACTTGGTAGGAAGCATCTATGGGCTGTCCTCTATAAAGAGTACTCATTTCGTTCCAATTCCATTAACAAACATGGCCACCACAGGCGATTTTTGTTTCTGATTGGTCTATTTTTAAAAATCTTCTCCTCTGAAACCACATGGCCAAATGAACCGAAACTTGGTAGGAAGCATCTATGGAAGGTCCTCTTTAAAGATTGCTCATTCTGTCCCAATCCATTAACAAACATGGCCACCACAGACGATTCTTGTTTCTGATTGGTCTATTTCTAAAAAATCTCCTCTGAAACCACATGGCCAAATGATCACAAAGAAAAATTGGAAAAACATGAGTCACAAACAGGTTGGTGTTTTATACATAACATGTCTAAACTTTTGTTTTTTTCTAATGGACTGGTTTAATATGATATAGTTTATTGACTGGATTTACAACTACCTGTGCAATCAGTGCCTATCACCACTTAAGTTGTGAGGTCGAACCCCGCTCGATGCACCATTATGTGATAAAGTTTGTCAGTGACTTGTGGGTACTACGGTTTCCTCCACAAATAAAACTTACCGCCATGATATTACTGAAATATTGTTAAAAATAGTATCAAGCACCATAAAACCAAACCATCTTATTGTTAGTAGTCTATCACATCAGACATGATCTTATTCTGGAAAAAATGAAAATTACAACAAACAAGCAAATTCTTCATGAAAATAAAAATATAATTTTTTGGCCAGGCAGGTTATTAAGGATTATAAGGTCTGAGGAGAATCAAACTTGATTTTTATTTTGGCCTGATGTAATAAAGATTTCACACACAATATCATAGGTTTCTGTAATACAAATCATCAATGCTATTATTGGTTTTATTACTCAAGAAGTCTATATAAAAGATGAACAATTGTTGTATTTTCTGTAGATTATTCCAAAGGATTTGGTGGAAAATATGGTGTACAAACAGACAGAGTTGACAAATCTGCTGCTGGCTATGATAGCAAAGAGACTGTAGCTTTACATTCATCACAGACAGATTCAAAGAGAGGTTTCGGAGGAAAATTTGGCGTGGATGATAGGAGAGATGAGGTATATATAAGTTAATCTCTAATAATGATATGTACATTATATACATATCAGAAATCATGTAATTGTAGAAAAAAAATAATACTTAAAATGTGGGTCAAGTTCTTCCTGGTGTATGGTTGAAATGAAAATTTGCTTCTTATGAAAAGAAAGTTTAAACAGTGATGGTCAACAATGCCACCAATATTAACAAAACAAACAATCACCTCTCATCTTAACTCGCTGAAGATAAAAATAAGGACTCCCAACATATGGCTTGGGACAGGCACAAAAATGCTGTTGGGTTAAACCAGTTAATGAGATTCCTTCCTTCTTGATAACTGTATCTTTATTTTCTATTGTAGTCAGCCGGTGCTTATCGTGATATGCAGGGAGCGTCAACATCTTATACAAAGACGACAGCAAGTTCAAGTAAGTTGGTACATATGACGGGTACATTCTGAAAATAAATGTTATCAAATATAAGTGATGGGCTGAGTATTATAAGAACACAGAGAATGAGTGTAGTTTAGCTTGTGATCCAGAATTCCTCATTATAAAGTGTCTTTATGATTTATATATCCCTATATAGTCAGTCCCAATCACCACTAGTTGTAAGATTGATTCTTAGTGAGGTGAATTCAGTACAACGTTATGTGATAAAAGTCATCAGTTAATTTCAGCAAGTAGATTGTTTTACCAGGGGAAACTTCAGTATCCTCCACCAATAAAACTTGATTGCCATGTTATGGCTGAAATATTGTTGAAGGTGGTGTTAAACACCAATCACCAAAACCCCCTATAATGCTATCGACCATTAATTGTATGATATCGTCAAGCCTGCCTTAATAGAACCCTAATTGAATTGGAAACCTGTGTAAACCCACAAAGAAATCTGTTAATTTGATATGTTTAATCCAACTACCTGTCTATTGTGAACAAATATTGTTTTTATGGATGTTCTGATTTAGACAGGTTTCACTGTATATGAGGTCAGAGGTCATGTAAGATTAGAGTATGGATGTTTAACATTAATTTTGATGATGTATCATTATGGCGTGTCAGTCAGTTTAATCGTTGGGGAAACTGGAGTATACTGTGAAATCCAGTTCAGCAATTAAGTGATAAATTATTTATGATAAAGTCACTATTAACAGGAATTAAATGCACAAGAAAGAAAAAGGGGTACATTAATCAGAAGTCATAATTGAAGGACAGACAATGCAATGGCTAAAAGAGAAAGGGACAAACTATGTCAACTGTTAAGGATATGTTGTTCAATCCTGCTCTTCTAGTGGCACCCGTCATTTTACTCTTGTTAACTATTTGGTGATAAGTCACGAAAGAGACTATGACACACAATAACTTTAGTGTTTATAAGACACTGATTACATAGGTAAAAAAAATGTAGATATAAACTCAACTTTAATAAATCTAGGTTGCCACCATCCCTAACTGTCAGTGCCGTAACTAGGTTACCACTGCCCCATTACTGTCATGACCATAACTAGATGGTCACTGCCCCCTCACTGTCAGGGCAGTAACTAGGTTGCCACTGCCCCTTTACTGTCATGACCATAACTAGATGGTCACTGTCCCCTAACTGTCGGGGCAGTAACTAGATGGCCACCACCCCTAACTGTCAGGGCCGTAACTAGGTTGCCACTGCCCCTTTACTGTCATGACCATAACTAGATGGTCACCGTCCCCTCACTGTCAGGGCCGTAACTAGATGGCCACCACCCCTAACTGTCAGGGCAGTAACTAGATGGTCACCGTCCCCTCACTGTCAGGGCAGTAACTAGATGGCCACCACCCCTAACTGTCAGGGCAGTAACTAGATGGTCACTGTCCCCTAACTGTCGGGGCAGTAACTAGATGGCCACCACCCCTAACTGTCAGGGCCGTAACTAGGTTGCCACTGCCCCTTTACTGTCATGACCATAACCAGATGGTCACCGTCCCCTAACTGTCAGGGCCGTAACTAGGTTGCCACTGCCCCTTTACTGTCATGACCATAACCAGATGGTCACCCCCCCTCACTGTCAGGGCCGTAACTAGGTTACCACTGCCCCTTTACTGTCATGACCATAACTAGATAGTCACCGCCCCCTAACTGTCAGGGCCGTAACTAGATGGCCACCACCCCCTCACTGTCGGGGCAGTAACTAGATGGTCACCGCCCCCTCACTGTCAGGGCAGTAACTAGGTTGCCACTGCCCCTTTACTGTCATGACCATAACTAGATGGTCACTGTCCCCTAACTGTCGGGGCAGTAACTAGATGGCCACCACCCCTAACTGTCATGGCTGTAACTAGGTTGCCACTGCCCCTTTACTGTCATGACCATAACTAGATGGTCACCGGCCCCTAACTGTCAGGGCCGTAACTAGGTTGCCACTGCCCCTTTACTGTCATGACCATAACTAGATGGTTACCGTCCCCTCACTGTCAGGGCCGTAACTAGATGGCCACCACCCCTAACTGTCAGGGCAGTAACTAGATGGTCACCATCCCCTCACTGTCAGGGCAGTAACTAGATGGCCACCACCCCTAACTGTCAGGGCAGTAACTAGATGGTCACTGTCCCCTAACTGTCGGGGCAGTAACTAGATGGCCACCACCCCTAACTGTCAGGGCCGTAACTAGGTTGCCACTGCCCCTTTACTGTCATGACCATAACCAGATGGTCACCGTCCCCTCACTGTCAGGGCCGTAACTAGGTTACCACTGCCCCTTTACTGTCATGACCATAACTAGATAATCACCGTCCCCTAACTGTCAGTGCCGTAACTAGATGACCACCACCCCCTCACTGTCAGGGCAGTAACTAGATGGTCACCGTCCCCTCACTGTCAGGGCCGTAACTAGGTTACCACTGCCCCTTTACTGTCATGACCATAACTAGATGGTCACCGTCCCCTCACTGTCAGGGCCGTAACTAGATGGCCACCACCCCTAACTGTCAGGGCAGTAACTAGATGGTCACCGTCCCCTCACTGTCAGGCCGTAACTAGGTTACCACTGCCCCTTTGCTGTCATGACCATAACTAGATGGTCACCGCCCCCTAACTGTCAGGGCCGTAAATAGGTTACCACTGCCCCATTACTGTCATGACCATAACTAGATGGTCACCGCCCCCTCACTGTCAGGGCCATAACTAGGTTACCACTGCCCCTTTACTGTCACGACCATAACTAGATGGTCACCGCCCCCTCACTGTCAGGGCCATAACTAGGTTACCACTGCCCCTTTACTGTCACGACCATAACTAGATGGTCACCGTCCCCTCACTGTCAGGGCAGTAACTAGGTTACCACTGCCCCATTACTGTCATGACCATAACTAGATGGTCACCGCCCCCTCACTGTCAGGGCCGTAACTAGGTTACCACTGCCCCTTTACTGTCATGACCATAACTAGATGGTCACCGTCCCCTCACTGTCAGGGCCGTAACTAGGTTGCCACTGCCCCTTTACTGTCATGACCATAACTAGATGGTCACCGTCCCCTCACTGTTAGGGCAGTAACTAGGTTACCACTGCCCCATTACTGTCATGACCATAACTAGATGGTCACCGTCCCCTCACTGTCAGGGCCGTAACTAGGTTGCCACTGCCCCTTTACTGTCATGACCATAACTAGATGGTCACCGTCCCTCACTGTCAGGGCCGTAACTAGGTTACCACTGCCCCTTTACTGGCATGACCATAACTAGATGGTCACCGTCCCCTCACTGTCAGGGCAGTAACTAGGTTGCCACTGCCCCTTTACTGTCATGACCATAACTAGATAGTCACCGCCCCCTAACTGTCAGGGCCGTAACTAGGTTACCACTGTCCCTTTACTGTCATGACCATAACTAGATGGTCACCATCCCCTCACTGTCAGAGCCGTAACTAGGTTACCACTGCCCCTTTACTGTCATGACCATAACTAGATGGTCACCGTCCCCTCACTGTCAGGGCAGTAACTAGGTTGCCACTGCCCCTTTACTGTCATGACCATAACTAGATGGTCACCGTCCCCTCACTGTCAGGGCAGTAACTAGGTTGCCACTGCCCCTTTACTGTCATGACCATAACTAGGTGTTCACCGTCCCCTCACTGTCAGGGCAGTACCGTAAATCGGGAAATTTTGGTCTTTTTTCTCCAAAAGAGGGTTGTTTTATTTTGGTGTGTGAAATTTTGGCCATTTTCGTTTCTAGTGTGTTTAATTTTGGCCACTTTTGGTTCCAATGTGTTTAATTTTTTTGTCAGTTCATTCAGAACGTAAATGGAAGTGTTCTCATTTCAACCAGCGATACTACGTTTTTACTGTTACTTACCGGATATTTTGATGTCGTACTAAAAACCAAATCATCGATTATGGATAAATTGTGATATTTATTAAAAATAAGAATTTAAATATTTAAACAGCATAAAGTAAAATGCATTTAATATAAAAACAACAAATAATAATTTTGCACTGGTATTAATCATCGCTTTTACAGGTAAACAGTCTTATTATAACGGTCAGTTCATGTATTTGTTTACACAACAATTATACATAATAAATAAAACCGATAAGACACTAATTACGTGTTTATTGATTTTTCTTTTTTCTATAGGTAATTGTCATTTTAATGATATTTGACATTTTGTTGATTGAATAAATTTTATTGGTATTGCATGGTTTTTATCAATGTACTTTATTTTCCTGTAATTTCTCTCTTGTCATCCAAGCCAACGATTTCACATCGTGAACACTTTTAAGTTTGACTTGTGTGTGTATATACATGTATAACGGTAATTGACAAAGTTTTACTTAGGAAAGAAGTAAGACAAAAAGGTACAAATTAAGGAATATAAATATAAAAAGATATTAAGGCAGTGTTCAATTTTGGCGGTTAATTTTTGGAGTGTGACATATTTTGGTGTGTTTAATTTTGGCACTTCGTATTTAGGGGCCAAAATAGGCCAAAATAAAACCATGACCAAAATTTCCCGATTTACGGTAACTAGGTTGCCACTGCCCCTTTACTGTCATGACCATAACTAGATGGTCACCATCCCCTCACTGTCAGGGCCGTAACTAGGTTGCCACTGCCCCTTTACTATCATGACCATATCTAGATGGTCACCGTCCCCTCACTGTCAGGGCCGTATCTAGGTTACCACTGCCCCATTACTGTCATGATCATAACTAGATGGTCACTGTCCCCTCACTGTCAGGGCAGTAACTAGGTTACCACTGCCTCTTTACTGTCATGACCATAATTAGATGGTCACCGTCCCCTCACTGTCAGGGCAGTAACTAGGTTGCCACTGCCCCTTTACTGTCATGACCATAACTAGATGGTCACCGTCCCCTCACTGTCAGAGCCGTATCTAGATTACCATTGCCCCATTACTGTCATGACCATCATTAGATGGTCACCGTCCCCTCACTGTCAGGGCCGTATCTAGATTACCATTGCCCCATTACTGTCATGATCATATCTAGATGGTCACCGTCCCCTCACTGTCAGGGCCGTATCTAGGTTACCACTGCCCCATTACTGTCATGATCATAACTAGATGGTCACTGTCCCCTCACTGTCAGGGCAGTAACTAGGTTACCACTGCCTCTTTACTATCATGACCATAATTAGATGGTCACCGTCCCCTCACTGTCAGGGCAGTAACTAGGTTGCCACTGCCCCTTTACTGTCAGGACCATAACTAGATGGTCACCGTCCCCTCACTGTCAGGGCTGTATCTAGATTACCATTGCCCCATTACTGTCATGACCATGACTAGATGGTCACCGTCCCCTCACTGTCAGGGCAGTAACTAGGTTGCCACTGCCCCTTTACTGTCATGACCATAACTAGATAGTCACCGTCCCCTCACTGTCAGGCCAGTAACTAGGTTGCCTCTGCCCCTTTACTGTCATGACCATAACTAGATGGTCACCGTCCCCTCACTGTCAGGGCAGTAACTAGGTTACCACTGCCTCTTTACTGTCATGACCATAATTAGATGGTCACCGTCCCCTCACTGTTAGGCCAGTAACTAGGTTGCCACTGCCCCTTTACTGTCATGACCATAACTAGATGGTCACCGTCCCCTCACTGTCAGGGCAGTAACTAGGTTACCACTGCCTCTTTACTGTCATGACCATAATTAGATGGTCACCGTCCCCTCACTGTCAGGGCAGTAACTAGGTTGCCACTGCCCCTTTACTGTCATGACCATAACTAGATGGTCACCATCCCCTCACTGTCAGGGCAGTAACTAGGTTGTCACTGCCCCTTTACTGTCAGGACCATAACTAGATGGTCACCGTCCCCTCACTGTCAGGGCCGTATCTAGGTTACCATTGCCCCATTACTGTCATGACCATGACTAGATGGTCACCGTCCTTCCCCTCACTGTCAGGGCAGTAACTAGGTTGCCACTGCCCCTTTACTGTCATGACCATAACTAGATGGTCACCGTACCCTCACTGTCAGGCCAGTAACTAGGTTGCCACTGCCCCTTTACTGTCATGACCATAACTAGATGGTCACCGTCCCCTCACTGTCAGGGCAGTAACTAGGGTTGTATGGTGGTTGAGCTCAAGAAGGGGTATCCCCCTCTCGCTAGGTAACCTCAGTGATAGTTATGACCCTGACTGTATATAAAAATGATATATTATGCAAACAATTCTCATATATTGTTGATTTACAGGTTCAGGTGGTGCTAAAAATTTGAAGTCTAGGTTTGAAAATATGGCAAAGGCTGGTGAGGAAGAGGCAAGGAAGAAGGCAGAGGAAGAGAAGGCCAGACGGAGGGCAAGAGAGGAGAGAGAATCTGAACAACAAAGGAAACAGGAGGAGGTATGGTGTATTTATGTACATTTGTAGTAGGATTTTTATATAAATTCAGAAATGATTGGTAAGGCAGTCCTCTTTTTATAAGACCACTTTGGTGAGAGAGGCTTTATAACGGGGAAACTACTGTTAAAAAATTGGAAAGAGAAAAGGGTGGAGATGTTGAAAATGATTGAGAAGAGCATTTTGATAATAAATATCTTATACAGTGGAACTTGTCCATGTGGTCACCTCTATTAAGCAGTCACCTCTATTATGCAGTCACCTCTATTATGCAGTCACCTCTATTAAGCAGTCACCTCTATTAAGCAGCCACCTCTATTAAGCAGTCACCTCTATTATGCAGTCACCTCTATTAAGCAGTCACCTCTATTAAGCAGTCACCTCTATTAAGCAGTCACCTCTATTATGCAGTCACCTCTATTAAGCAGTCACCTCTATTATGAAGTCACCTCTATTATGCAGTCACCTCTATTAAGCAGTCACCTCTATTATGAAGTCACCTCTATTATGCAGTCACCTCTATTAAGCAGTCACCTCTATTATGCAGTTACCTCTATTAAGCAGTCACCCTTTTCTTGTCCTGTCATAGTAAATTTGATTTAAATTGAACCTCTTTTTCTTGGTCCCAAAGGTGACCTCTTAATACAGGATTGACTGTACATTTTTGTGTATTTTTCAAAAGTGGGAATCTTACTTTCTTTTTATATAGATTTTTTTAGATTTATTTTAACATTTCAAATAATACTTACTCTAATAAATTGAATTAATTAAAATATCCTGTAAGTTTGAAGAGAAGTTTTTTGTCAAAAAATTAAAGATATGAAATTGCTAGACATATGAAAATGGTTTTTTTTCATAGGAAAGGCAAAAACAAGAGAGGTGGGAAGAGGAACAGGAACAGCAGAATGAGGAATCAGGCATGGTAGACAATCCAAATTATTCACAAGACAGTACTCCTGAACCGTACGAACCACCTCCAGCACAGCATGAACGTGAGGAAGAACAAGAAGAATATGACGACGTCCAACAATACAAACAAGAACCACAAGAGGAATATGACGATGTCCAACAATACAAACAAGAACCACAAGAGGAATATGACGATGTCCAACAATACAAACAAGAACCACAAGAGGAATATGAAGATGTTCAACAATACGTACAAAAACCAAAAGAGGAAGAACCACTTCAAGAACCAGAAGAATATAACCAGCCAGAGGTAACCGGGGGTGATGACACTAGCAAGACAGCCGTAGCATTATATGATTATCAAGCAGGTAAAAAAAAATTGACGTTTATTTGTATTAATATGTCCATCTTTAGATCTGATGGATACAGTGGAACTTGTGCAATGTGATACCTGAGTATTCCGATATCCTGTGACATCAGACATAAAATTATGGTCCCAAAGTATTTCTTTTATTCTCTGTTAAAAAACCTTGTGTATTCCAAAACCTGTCACTTCCGACATCCGACACTGTTTTCCGGTCCCAGTGTTATTGATTATACTGAATTAATTCCATCTTATCCGAGCCTTTGATCTTCTTATTGATAAACTACCATCCTTCCATGTGTATCATTAAATATAAGTCATTAACAAATTGACAGGCTTGTGTAGACCAGTAAATTATGATTTTGACTTATTGATTTGCAGGAGGTTAGAGGCTCATTAGTAAGGGTTGAAAGTACGTTTACCAAGAATATAATAATTAAAATTTGACAGTTAACTGTTTTTACTTTCTTTGTAAAGGACGTGTCTACAACCATTATCTGATATATTATGAAATTGTTCTAAATATATTAATTGTGTATGAATTAAATATTAAATGTAATTTAGACATTCTGTACAATCTGAGTATTCAGACATCCTGTACAATCTGAGTATTCAGACATCCTGTACAACCTGAGTATTCAGACATCCTGTAAAACCTGAGTATTCAGACATCCTGTACAATCTGAATATTCAGACATCCTGTAAAATCTGAGTATTCAGACATCCTGTACAATCTGAGTATTCAGACATCCTGTACAATCTGAGTATTCAGACATCCTGTACAATCTGAATATTCAGACATCTTGTTAAATCTGAGTATTCAGACATCCTGTACAATCTAAGTATTCAGACATTCTGTAAAATCTGAGTATTCAGACATCCTGTACAATTTGAGTATTCAGACATCCTGTACAATCTGAGTATTCAGACATCCTGTACAATCTGAGTATTCAGACATCCTGTACAATCTGACACATTTCCCTGTTCCCTTGCTGGATTAGACAGGTTCCATTGTATATAGAATAACTGCAGTTATTAAGGTAGAGACAGACATTATCAGTAGTATGGCAGCAAGTCAGATAGGATGAACAGTGATGCATGTCTGTCTCAACCTTCAAAACTGACGTTATTCTTTTAATTGGGAACGTCATGATGTGTTTGACATCACACTGACTGATGATTTTCAGTATCAGAGTTAGTCTATTGATACTAACAATATGACTTAGGGAGATCAAAGGAAAAGTGTATAAATTACCAATAATATCATATACCATTGTCCGTTCTTACCTTGACAGATTTTCCTCAAACTTTGTGAGATTATTAGGAATGCTGACTGACTGAGGGTCCATATACATTTTGATGTGATTCATTTTTTTTTATTTGATATTTATGGGACTTTAGATGGGATTTTGATTGCAATATTTGAAAAAAAATAAAAAAAGTGAGAGAGAAACTGAAGACAGAAAGCAAGACGACTCAAATATTGGTCCATTAGAAAAGAGAATTTCAAGAGCAGTTGGTTTTGTCTTTATCATTTTGTTCTGGAAAATTATTTTCTGTTAATTGATAAATCTCTATTTTAACATGATAATTGTTTATTTCATAATTTCATAGTATATATGTTCATATTTATTTTAGCTGATGATGATGAGCTAAATTTTGACCCTGATGACATCATAACAAACATAGAATTTGTAAGTCTTTTTTTTGTACAATTGATATTTATTAAAATGCATATTAAGTTTGCAAATTTACTCTCAGTGACTTGCAACAGGTCAGTGGTTTTCTCAGGGTACTCCGGTTTCCTCCACCAATAAAACTGACTACCACGAAATAACTGAAATATTGTTGGAAGTGGCGTTAAACACCATAAACCTTAACCAACCTTATCATTAATTTGTTTATTGATAAAGAGTTTTGTAGAGAAATTTTTCCTAGGATTGATATGCTATTTATAGCAGATTGCTTTTGGATCAATTCACTGCCATTACCATTTGAACGGCATTGGTAGTATAATGGCTGGCCTTGAGTGCGGTGGATTTTGTTGTGAGTTTTGAGCACTGGTCGGATGAAAACAAAGACCATAAAATAAGTATTTGTTGCATCTGCGCCAAGCATGCAGCATTAAGGAGAAAGAGTAAAGAATGGTTGGCTGGGAATCAGGTGTCTGAGTGGTGTGGCATGTCTATTTGCGGATTGTTGTTTCCATTAGCTAGCACTATAAAAATCCAACTAAGAATATCGGTGTAGTACAACGCGGACACAATTTAAGATGTTGAGTATTTCTTCTATAGGTGTTGGGTATTTCTTCTATAGGTGTTGGGTATTTCTTCTATAGGTGTTGGGTATTTCTTCTATAGGTGTTGGGTATTTCTTCTATAGGTATTGGGTCTTTCTTCTTTAGGTGTTGGGTATTAAATGTAGTAAGATGAAACTGCTATTCATTGCACAAATTTTGTAATACAGTGCTCCCTCGGTCTATCGCCCCCCGTTTTATCGCCAACCTCGCCTATCACCAAAATTCTCGTCTGTCCCGATTTCCCCCATTAAAAATACCCCGTTATACTGCCAAACTCAGCTACCGCCATCCGCCACAGGTTTTCAGACACAAAAGTCGTAAAACCAATTTAAATTCCCCTGTTAGCACCGCCCACAACTACCTTTTGACAGCTGTGTATTGATCGGTAATTATGGAATGTCAAAACTGGTCATCGGACACGGTCATTGATCTCATAGTTGAGGGTCGGAACAGGTGATCAGTTGTTTTGATTAGAATAATCACCTGTATTTACTTTTCTAGTGATTACATTTGTACTTTTAATCCTGAGTAAAATTTGTAATTTAATTAGTTGTCATAAAAATGTCGTGCTTGAAGAGAAAGCGTAATTAATTAGACGACAAACAAAAACGTGCAATAATTTGACAATTAAATGGGATCTTCCAATAACCTCACAAATGAAGATGAACTGTTGCTGTCACGTGTTTATAATGACCTTGATGTCCGGAGCTACAAATGACGGTTCAAGAATTTGTCAACATTGACAAAGATCTGCAAACTGTACAGGACATTTCCGATGTGAATATAATTATTCTAATTTATTTATTAAACATGTTTTATTTATACTTATGTATTTGTACAAGTGCAAAATGTATGTCAGTCGAGTTGAAAGTTTATCTTTTCATATGATCACATAACTCCCTGTTTTCAATGTCCCTCAGTTTATCGCCAAACTCGTTATACCGCCAAACTACCGACTGCACAGAAGGTGGCGGTTTAACGAGGGAGCACTGTATTGGACAAGGGCCAAATGACCTTGACCATGTTTATTTCAGTATGTCAACCCCTACCTATCAGGTGATTATTGTCTTGAAGTTCCATTGTAAGTGACCAGAACTCAGAACATGTGTTTTATTTTGTAGATTGAGGGGCCTGGGTGACTCAATGAGTTAGGTCGTTGGATTTAACAGCTCATGCAAGCCTATCACCAATACGGCGTGGGTTCGCG
Source organism: Bathymodiolus brooksi (assembly GCA_963680875.1). NCBI lineage: Eukaryota > Metazoa > Mollusca > Bivalvia > Mytilida > Modiolidae > Bathymodiolus > Bathymodiolus brooksi. Next base: position 7,172,878 of record OY804581.1, read on the forward strand.
CCCGGCTTTGTAAATTACAAAAAAGAGGGCATTCGACTCGCAGCCGCAAGTGATAAAGTTTACTAGTTGCTTGCCCAGGGTCGGCGGTTATCTCTGGGTACTCCGATTTCCTCCACCACTAAAACTGGTCACCATGATATAGCTGAAATATTGCTGAAAGTGGCATTAAAACATCAAAAATAAATAAATACATGTAAAAATCTATATTTTGTAGATTGATGATGGTTGGTGGAGAGGAGAATGTAAGGGTCATGTAGGATTATTTCCAGCAAATTATGTGGAGCTACAGTAAAACATTCCAGATGACAACATCTATGCATGACCATTATAACATATGTATGTATGTGTGTGTGTGACCATTATAACATATGTATGTGTGTGTTTACATGTGTACCAGTGTATAAGAGGATAACAGTATTGAAACTGTATTTTAAACATGTATGAAAGATAAAAATATACATTTTTTTGAAATTTTTACAAGATTAGATTGAAAAAGTCTATAAAGATTGAAAATTAAGGATATAAAAAATAAAACATATACTGATTGGAGAAAATTTATGACCTAATCATACTGTCATAAAACTTTAAAGTACACGAGATAAGGGACCGACCATTTAACTTGAAGGGGGGGGGGGGTTATGGTTTTTTGTTTCGTTCAGAAATTATTTTTTTTTCCGACAACACAAGAGTTAGAATATTTTTTTTTTGTCACGCAAAGCGAGAATTTTTTTTCCAGAATTTAACATTATGTTATATGACAAAAACTCTGAATCATATTATTATTTTTTTCCTCCACCAAAATCAGAATATTTTTTTCAGCAACATTGGGAATCAGAATATTTTTTTAGAAAAAAACCATAACCCCCCCCCCAAGTTAAATGGTCGTTCCCTAATAGCAACCAAGTGGCACATAAAAAAAATTGCTAGAAAATTTTTCGGAACATATAAAGTCAGAAATATAAATATCGCCTGCTAAAAACTGCTTTAATGCATCAATTTTCCTGTTTTTGTACAAAATTTGTAATTGAAAGTTTATGCTAGAAAGGCAGGATAAAATTAAAGTTTTATAATGACCAATTTTACATTATGTTATTATGTGGCACTGTCAATTATACAAATTAGAAAAATTCTTCTGTATATTAATTTACTTATGATGAAATATACACTATATATAACTGTATTATAGACTAAAAGGTGCTACAAAGTGTATTATTATACCTCATATATTAATTACCATAAATAGATTAATTTGATTGGACAATGGATAAAAATCAGAACACATGATCACACAGGACAAAAATCATATTCTGTGAAATAAAAGTAATATTCCACCCCTTCAGAAGCCTCAGGGGTTTTCCCGCCAGATTTATCGTTCTTTGACAGGAAAACATCAGAGGCACTCAGAAAGCATCACTTGCAGGTGACCATTACAATTTGTTGTGGATGTGGTTTTTAAATGTCTGAGGCAACGTTCCAATGGACTTAAAACATGTTTGCCAACAGTATTTTACATGTATGCGATTTCTTGGTTTCATTCGGTATAATAAAACATTTATAGCATGCAGGTTCAGGAAATATGAAAATGTATTCACCCACGAGTATCATATTCCCCTCAGGCGTTGCCCTCTTGTGAATAAATTTTCATATTTCCCTCACCAGCATGCAATAAATGTATATTATTACATAATGATTTTATTTAAACAATTTTATTGGCTATCTTGCTGTCACCTGACATTCCGTAAAATTTGATATTGTTTGATTAAAACTCGTATTGACTTGGTTTCACTTGCGTTTTCTAACGAAATCTATAAAAAGAATCACATGAATTCTATTTCTATTTGACCAATGGACATAAAGGTAATGTGAAATTTCGTCCAATCAAAATCGTCGTATTAGCGTTACATTAGAATGAACAAGTAATCATCATGTCGGACGCAGGTGATGGGCTTGCAGAAGTCAAACGGAGATTTGCAGAAATCTCGGAGACTTGGTTTCACTTTCACTTTTCATTTTAATGTAATAAAACAATTACAGTCTTTTGTATCGGTCAATACGAGTTTTTATGGACCTTAGAAATCAATATTGACCTTAGCCTAAATGCTTCGGTGAATATCGTTTTTTAAGGCTGAGGTGAATATTGATTTCTAAGGTCCATAAAAACTCGTATTGACCTCAACAAAAGACTATAATTGTATAATATTACGACTGTGACACTTTGTTGACTTGGTGCTCTTGTCGTCGGGAGATCCATTGTTGACATGGTTCCCCTGCTGTGTAGAGATTGGGGAAGTTTATACATTTCTAAGCTAATGGCTTTTTATTATCCCCTCGCCAACGAAGTTGTAAAGGGATATAGTAATGCTACCGTCCTTCCTTCCGTCCTTCCGTAACATCCTTGTGAACACTCTAGAATCAACATCCTTCAATGGATTTTGACCAAACTTGGTACATACATAGTCCTTAAGAGAATCTGGAACCCTATTGATTTGTAAGGTCAAATGTCAAGGTCACAGGGTCTAATTTTTACCATGTAGCATCCTTGTTAACACTAGAATCAACATCTTTCAATGGATTTTCACCAAACTTGGTACATACTTAATCCTTAAGAAAATCTGAAACCATAGTGATTTTCAAGGTCAAAGGTCAAGGTCACCAGGTCAATTTTTTTTACCGCATAACATCCTTGTTAACAATCTAGAATCAACATCCTTCAATGGATTTTGACCAAACTTGGTACATACTTAGTAATTAAGAGAATCTAGAACCCTATTGATTTTCAAGGTCAAAGGTCAAGGTCACCAGATCAAATTTGTTGCCACATAACATCCTTGTGAACACTCTAGAATCAACATCCTTCAATGGATTTTGACCAAACTTGGTACATATTTAGTCCTTAAGAGAATCTGGAACCTTATTGATTTTCAAGGTCGTAGGTCAAAGGTCAAGGTCATCGTGTCAAATATTTAGGTGAGGGGATACGCCATGCCACGCTTTTCGTTGCCCTTGTTTATTTTTTTTTCAATTTATTTGATGTATAATATCATTCCATAGTTTTATTGCTTACATGTATATATAGTGTGCAGAACAACCTTGTGAATTATTAAATAAAATGCATCATTCCTGCTGAATATTTATATTTTACTTGCCAAATCGGGCATGTCAGAACTTTTCTGGTATATTTTTTGTTATTTTAGGCAAAACTGTGTAAAAATGTGACTCAACTTTTTGTGCCAAATTCTTAAAATACATGTGAAGAAATATCTAATGAGATAATCAAACCACTTCCTTTTAATAAAACGTAGATATCAAATTTAGTGTGCACAACGTATTTCTGGAATAACTTTCATCATGTATGCTCAAAATCAAAAGATAGGAAAGCCAAATAATTTTAAAAGTTTTGGAGCATGTAAATGATATCTAAGATAATGTTCTATTCTAAATGGTTTCATCAAAATTGTGGTCTAAATGCTTCTGATTTTTGTGTAATGATTTTATAACAGAAAATTTAATTTGATCTTTGAATGTTTTTCCATGTATAAAATAATATATGTATATTTATGATGTTTTAATGAAAATGCTGATTTTTTACTATTTATAATATATTATTAATATACATACATGTACAAAGTTTTTTTTGACATACAAAATCTATATATTCTGAGTACTCATTAAATTTTTTAGCTCACCAGATGAAAAGGCCCATGTGAGGTATTGTCATCACTTTACGTCTGTCATCGTCTTGTCGTCATCCGTAAACTTTTACATTTTACTAGTAATCTTCTTATCTGAAAAAACTCCTGCCACGAAATGTTGTTGAAAGTGTCATTAAACACCATAACCCCTGAAACAACAGAACCATTAGAACCAAACTTGCTTTTAATATTCATTACATTTTAATTGGCAATCTACAAGAGAAATTGGAGACCCAATGTTGCCAAAAAGTATTTTTTTCTTCTGTTTTTGTTTTCAATTAATTTTGATAATTTTTGCCCTGTATGTTCATTATAAAATTCCCTTTTTGTGCGATACAGGTTCAGGTGAGCCTCTTGTCTAGTGTTTGACACTAAATTATCCATAACATGAACTTTTTTGTTGAGTGGGTTTTGTTTGTATACAGAAAATAAACAAAATATTAACCATTAGTATTAGAGTCCAAATAAACAAACTTACTAGTGTATGAATGAATTTACTATGAAGATAAACTTGTGTTTAACATAACATATTTATATAGCATGTGAATATTTTTTAAATATGATATTTTTAAAATATGTGATTCAACCATACATTCAATTTTATACAAAAATAAAGCTTTTGAAAAAAGATTAATTCTAGTTGAGTTGAGTTATTAGGCAAAAAAAAATATGTGTGTTTGCTGTCACATGTCAAAAAAATCTAGGGTCGGTCGGCCGGGATTATTATATTTTTTTTTATTATCTGCAAAAGCGGAAATAGTCGTTCCGGAATCCGATTCCGGTATTTCATTTTCAAAATTTCAGGTAAGCCGTCATTTATTGAAGCTGTTTTATGACGAATTATGCAGTTTCTCTACCTTCTTTGCTCTCAATTTCGACAAAAAGCTAGCAGTTGAATAAATAAAACATTGCTGCTGGTTAAACAACAAAAATGGTTATCCGAATTCTGTGTAAAAATTCATAGGGTCTCTAGCAAAAATTAGAGTCGGTCGGGTGACCATAAACACTCCTATTTTTTTTTTGGCCTTAGTGAATTTTGAAGACTCAAGTTTGTTATGGGTGTATAACACCACTATCAAGTCTCAAAGATCAAGAAAAGTTCTCAGTAATCAGATTAAAGTATCTATTGAAGCCACATTAATACACACAGACGATGTTGGCTCAGAATCAGATTAAAGTATCTGATTGAAGCCACATTTCTACCACACAGCTGTGCTCAGTCGATTAAGTATCTGAATGAAGCCACATTTCTACACACAGACTTGTTGGCTCAGAATCAGATTAAAGTATCTGATTGAGCCAATTTCTACACAGACTTGTTGCTCAGAATCAGAAAGTATCTGATTGAATCCCATTTCTACACACAGGACTTGTTGGATCAGAATCAGAATAGTATCGATTGAAGCACATTTATACACACAGACTTGTTGGCTCAGAATCAGAATAAAGTATCTGATTGAAGCCACATTTCAACACACAGACTTGTAGCTCAGAATCAGATTTAAAGTATCTGATTGAAGCCACATTTATACACACAGACTTTGTTGGCTCAGAATCAGACTAAAGTACCTGATTGAAGCCACAATTTCTACCACACCAGACTAGTTGGCTCAGAATCAGATTAAAGTATCTGATGAAGCCACATTTCTACACACAGACTTGTTGGCTCAGAATCAGATTAAAGTATCTGGATTGAAGCCACATTTCTACACACAGACTTGTTGGCTCAGAATCAGAATTAAAGTATCTGATTGAAGCCACATTTCTACACACAGACTTGTTGGCTCCAGGAATCAGATTAAAGTATCTGATTGAAGCCACATTTCTACACACAGACTTGTTGGCTCAGAATCAGATTAAAGTATCTGATTGAAGCCACATTTCTACACACAGACTTGTTGGCTCAGAATCAGATTAAAGTATCTGATTGAAGCCACATTTCTACACACAGACTTGTTGGCTCAGAATCAGAATAAAGTATCTGATTGAAGCCACATTTCTACACACAGACTTGTTGGCTCAGAATCAGATTAAAGTATCTGATTGAAGCCACATTTCTACACACAGACTTGTTGGCTCAGAATCAGATTAAAGTATCTGATTGAAGCCACATTTCTACACACAGACTTGTTGGCTCAGAATCAGATTAAAGTATCTGATTGAAGCCACATTTCTACACACAGACTTGTTGGCTCAGAATCAGAATAAAGTATCTGATTGAAGCCACATTTCTACACACAGACTTGTTGGCTCAGAATCAGAATAAAGTATCTGATTGAAGCCACATTTCTACACACAGACTTGTTGGCTCAGAATCAGAATAAAGTATCTGATTGAAGCCACATTTCTACACACAGACTTGTTGGCTCAGAATCAGAATAAAGTATCTGATTGAAGCCACATTTCTACACACAGACTTGTTGGCTCAGAATCAGATTAAAGTATCTGATTGAAGCCACATTTCTACACACAGACTTGTTGGCTCAGAATCAGAATAAAGTATCTGATTGAAGCCACATTTCTACACACAGACTTGTTGGCTCAGAAATCAGATTAAAGTATCTGATTGAAGCCACATTTCTACACACAGACTTGTTGGCTCAGAATCAGATTAAAGTATCTGATTGAAGCCACATTTCTACACACAGACTTGTTGGCTCAGAATCAGATTAAAGTATCTGATTGAAGCCACATTTCTACACACAGACTTGTTGGCTCAGAATCAGATTAAAGTATCTGATTGAAGCCACATTTCTACACACAGACTTGTTGGCTCAGAATCAGATTAAAGTATCTGATTGAAGCCACATTTCTACACACAGACTTGTTGGCTCAGAATCAGATTAAAGTATCTGATTGAAGCCACATTTCTACACACAGACTTGTTGGCTCAGAATCAGAATAAAGTATCTGATTGAAGCCACATTTCTACACACAGACTTGTTGGCTCAGAATCAGAATAAAGTATCTGATTGAAGCCACATTTCTACACACAGACTTGTTGGCTCAGAATCAGATTAAAGTATCTGATTGAAGCCACATTTCTACACACAGACTTGTTGGCTCAGAATCAGAATTAAAGTATCTGATTGAAGCCACATTTCTACACACAGACTTGTTGGCTCAGAATCAGATTAAAGTATCTGATTGAAGCCACATTTCTACACACAGACTTTGTTGGCTCAGAATCAGAATAAAGGTATCTGATTGAAGCCACATTTCTACACACAGACTTGTTGGCTCAGAATCAGAATAAAGTATCTGATTGAAGCCACATTTCTACACACAGACTTGTTGGCTCAGAATCAGAATAAAGTATCTGATTGAAGCCACATTTCTACACACAGACTTGTTGGCTCAGAATCAGATTAAAGTATCTGATTGAAGCCACATTTCTACACACAGACTTGTTGGGCTCAGAATCAGAATAAAGTATCTGATTGAAGCCACATTTCTACACACAGACTTGTTGGCTCAGAATCAGATTAAAGTATCTGATTGAAGCCACATTTCTACACACAGACTTGTTGGCTCAGAATCAGATTAAAGTATCTGATTGAAGCCACATTTCTACACACAGACTTGTTGGCTCAGAATCAGATTAAAGTATCTGAATTGAAGCCACATTTCTACACACAGACTTGTTGGCTCAGAATCAGAATTAAAGTATCTGATTGAAGCCACATTTCTACACACAGACTTGTTGGCTCAGAATCAGATTAAAGTATCTGATTGAAGCCACATTTCTACACACAGACTTGTTGGCTCAGAATCAGATTAAAGTATCTGATTGAAGCCACATTTCTACACACAGAACTTGTTGGCTCAGAATCAGATTAAAGTATCTGATTGAAGCCACATTTCTACACACAGACTTGTTGGCTCAGAATCAGAATAAAGTATCTGATTGAAGCCACATTTCTACACACAGACTTGTTGGCTCAGAATCAGAATAAAGTATCTGATTGAAGCCACATTTCTACACACAGACTTGTTGGCTCAGAATCAGATTAAAGTATCTGATTGAAGCCACATTTCTACACACAGACTTGTTGGCTCAGAATCAGATTAAAGTATCTGATTGAAGCCACATTTCTACACACAGACTTGTTGGCTCAGAATCAGAATAAAGTATCTGATTGAAGCCACATTTCTACACACAGACTTGTTGGCTCAGAATCAGATTAAAGTATCTGATTGAAGCCACATTTCTACACACAGACTTGTTGGCTCAGAATCAGAATAAAGTATCTGATTGAAGCCACATTTCTACACACAGACTTGTTGGCTCAGAATCAGATTAAAGTATCTGATTGAAGCCACATTTCTACACACAGACTTGTTGGCTCAGAATCAGATTAAAGTATCTGATTGAAGCCACATTTCTACACACAGACTTGTTGGCTCAGAATCAGAATAAAGTATCTGATTGAAGCCACATTTCTACACACAGACTTGTTGGCTCAGAATCAGATTAAAGTATCTGATTGAAGCCAACATTTCTACACACAGACTTGTTGGCTCAGAATCAGATTAAAGTATCTGATTGAAGCCACATTTCTACACACAGACTTGTTGGCTCAGAATCAGAATAAAGTATCTGATTGAAGCCACATTTCTACACACAGACTTGTTGGCTCAGAATCAGATTAAAGTATCTGATTGAAGCCACATTTCTACACACAGACTTGTTGGCTCAGAATCAGATTAAAGTATCTGATTGAAGCCACATTTCTACACACAGACTTGTTGGCTCAGAATCAGATTAAAGTATCTGATTGAAGCCACATTTCTACACACAGACTTGTTGGCTCAGAATCAGATTAAAGTATCTGATTGAAGCCACATTTCTACACACAGACTTGTTGGCTCAGAATCAGAATAAAGTATCTGATTGAAGCCACATTTCTACACACAGACTTGTTGGCTCAGAATCAGAATAAAGTATCTGATTGAAGCCACATTTCTACACACAGACTTGTTGGCTCAGAATCAGAATAAAGTATCTGATTGAAGCCACATTTCTACACACAGACTTGTTGGCTCAGAATCAGATTAAAGTATCTGATTGAAGCCACATTTCTACACACAGACTTGTTGGCTCAGAATCAGATTAAAGTATCTGATTGAAGCCACATTTCTACACACAGACTTGTTGGCTCAGAATCAGATTAAAGTATCTGATTGAAGCCACATTTCTACACACAGACTTGTTGGCTCAGAATCAGATTAAAGTATCTGATTGAAGCCACATTTCTACACACAGACTTGTTGGCTCAGAATCAGATTAAAGTATCTGATTGAAGCCACATTTCTACACACAGACTTGTTGGCTCAGAATCAGATTAAAGTATCTGATTGAAGCCACATTTCTACACACAGACTTGTTGGCTCAGAATCAGATTAAAGTATCTGATTGAAGCCACATTTCTACACACAGACTTGTTGGCTCAGAATCAGATTAAAGTATCTGATTGAAGCCACATTTCTACACACAGACTTGTTGGCTCAGAATCAGATTAAAGTATCTGATTGAAGCCACATTTCTACACACAGACTTGTTGGCTCAGAATCAGAATTAAAGTATCTGATTGAAGCCACATTTCTACACACAGACTTGTTGGCTCAGAATCAGATTAAAGTATCTGATTGAAGCCACATTTCTACACACAGACTTGTTGGCTCAGAATCAGAATAAAGTATCTGATTGAAGCCACATTTCTACACACAGACTTGTTGGCTCAGAATCAGATTAAAGTATCTGATTGAAGCCACATTTCTACACACAGACTTGTTGGCTCAGAATCAGATTAAAGTATCTGATTGAAGCCACATTTCTACACACAGACTTGTTGGCTCAGAATCAGATTAAAGTATCTGATTGAAGCCACATTTCTACACACAGACTTGTTGGCTCAGAATCAGATTAAAGTATCTGATTGAAGCCACATTTCTACACACAGACTTGTTGGCTCAGAATCAGATTAAAGTATCTGATTGAAGCCACATTTCTACACACAGACTTGTTGGCTCAGAATCAGAATAAAGTATCTGATTGAAGCCACATTTCTACACACAGACTTGTTGGCTCAGAATCAGATTAAAGTATCTGATTGAAGCCACATTTCTACACACAGACTTGTTGGCTCAGAATCAGATTAAAGTATCTGATTGAAGCCACATTTCTACACACAGACTTGTTGGCTCAGAATCAGATTAAAGTATCTGATTGAAGCCACATTTCTACACACAGACTTGTTGGCTCAGAATCAGATTAAAGTATCTGATTGAAGCCACATTTCTACACACAGACTTGTTGGCTCAGAATCAGATTAAAGTATCTGATTGAAGCCACATTTCTACACACAGACTTGTTGGCTCAGAATCAGAATAAAGTATCTGATTGAAGCCACATTTCTACACACAGACTTGTTGGCTCAGAATCAGATTAAAGTATCTGATTGAAGCCACATTTCTACACACAGACTTGTTGGCTCAGAATCAGATTAAAGTATCTGATTGAAGCCACATTTCTACACACAGACTTGTTGGCTCAGAATCAGATTAAAGTATCTGATTGAAGCCACATTTCTACACACAGACTTGTTGGCTCAGAATCAGAATAAAGTATCTGATTGAAGCCACATTTCTACACACAGACTTGTTGGCTCAGAATCAGATTAAAGTATCTGATTGAAGCCACATTTCTACACACAGACTTGTTGGCTCAGAATCAGAATAAAGTATCTGATTGAAGCCACATTTCTACACACAGACTTGTTGGCTCAGAATCAGAATAAAGTATCTGATTGAAGCCACATTTCTACACACAGACTTGTTGGCTCAGAATCAGATTAAAGTATCTGATTGAAGCCACATTTCTACACACAGACTTGTTGGCTCAGAATCAGAATAAAGTATCTGATTGAAGCCACATTTCTACACACAGACTTGTTGGCTCAGAATCAGATTAAAGTATCTGATTGAAGCCACATTTCTACACACAGACTTGTTGGCTCAGAATCAGATTAAAGTATCTGATTGAAGCCACATTTCTACACACAGACTTGTTGGCTCAGAATCAGATTAAAGTATCTGATTGAAGCCACATTTCTACACACAGACTTGTTGGCTCAGAATCAGATTAAAGTATCTGATTGAAGCACATTTCTACACACAGACTTGTTGGCTCAGAATCAGAATTAAAGTATCTGATTGAAGCCACATTTCTACACACAGACTTGTTGGCTCAGAATCAGATTAAAGTATCTGATTGAAGCCACATTTCTACACACAGACTTGTTGGCTCAGAATCAGAATAAAGTATCTGATTGAAGCCACATTTCTACACACAGACTTGTTGGCTCAGAATCAGATTAAAGTATCTGATTGAAGCCACATTTCTACACACAGACTTGTTGGCTCAGAATCAGAATAAAGTATCTGATTGAAGCCACATTTCTACACACAGACTTGTTGGCTCAGAATCAGATTAAAGTATCTGATTGAAGCCACATTTCTACACACAGACTTGTTGGCTCAGAATCAGATTAAAGTATCTGATTGAAGCCACATTTCTACACACAGACTTGTTGGCTCAGAATCAGATTAAAGTATCTGATTGAAGCCACATTTCTACACACAGACTTGTTGGCTCAGAATCAGAATAAAGTATCTGATTGAAGCCACATTTCTACACACAGACTTGTTGGCTCAGAATCAGATTAAAGTATCTGATTGAAGCCACATTTCTACACACAGACTTGTTGGCTCAGAATCAGATTAAAGTATCTGATTGAAGCCACATTTCTACACACAGACTTTGTTGGCTCAGAATCAGACTAAAGTATCTGATTGAAGCCACATTTCTACACACAGACTTGTTGGCTCAGAATCAGATTAAAGTATCTGATTGAAGCCACATTTCTACACACAGACTTGTTGGCTCAGAATCAGAATAAAGTATCTGGATTGAAGCCACATTTCTACACACAGACTTGTTGGCTCAGAATCAGATTAAAGTATCTGATTGAAGCCACATTTCTACACACAGACTTGTTGGCTCAGAATCAGATTAAAGTATCTGATTGATGCCACATTTCTACACACAGACTTGTTGGCTCAGAATCAGAATTAAAGTATCTGATTGAAGCCACATTTCTACACACAGACTTGTTGGCTCAGAATCAGAATAAAGTATCTGATTGAAGCCACATTTCTACACACAGACTTGTTGGCTCAGAATCAGAATAAAGTATCTGATTGAAGCCACATTTCTACACACAGACTTGTTGGCTCAGAATCAGAATAAAGTATCTGATTGAAGCCACATTTCTACACACAGACTTGTTGGCTCAGAATCAGAATAAAGTATCTGATTGAAGCCACATTTCTACACACAGACTTGTTGGCTCAGAATCAGATTAAAGTATCTGATTGAAGCCACATTTCTACACACAGACTTGTTGGCTCAGAATCAGATTAAAGTATCTGATTGAAGCCACATTTATACACACAGACTTGTTGGCTCAGAATCAGATTAAAGTATCTGATTGAAGCCACATTTCTACACACAGACTTGTTGGCTCAGAATCAGATTAAAGTATCTGATTGAAGCCACATTTCTACACACAGACTTGTTGGCTCAGAATCAGATTAAAGTATCTGATTGAAGCCACATTTCTACACACAGACTTGTTGGCTCAGAATCAGATTAAAGTATCTGATTGAAGCCACATTTCTACACACAGACTTGTTGGCTCAGAATCAGAATAAAGTATCTAATTGAAGCCACATTTCTACACACAGACTTGTTGGCTCAGAATCAGATTAAAGTATCTGATTGAAGCCACATTTCTACACACAGACTTGTTGGCTCAGAATCAGATTAAAGTATCTGATTGAAGCCACATTTCTACACACAGACTTGTTGGCTCAGAATCAGATTAAAGTATCTGATTGAAGCCACATTTCTACACACAGACTTGTTGGCTCAGAATCAGATTAAAGTATCTGATTGAAGCCACATTTCTACACACAGACTTGTTGGCTCAGAATCAGATTAAAGTATCTGATTGAAGCCACATTTCTACACACAGACTTGTTGGCTCAGAATCAGATTAAAGTATCTGATTGAAGCCACATTTCTACACACAGACTTGTTGGCTCAGAATCAGAATAAAGTATCTGATTGAAGCCACATTTCTACACACAGACTTGTTGGCTCAGAATCAGAATAAAGTATCTGATTGAAGCCACATTTCTACACACAGACTTGTTGGCTCAGAATCAGAATAAAGTATCTGATTGAAGCCACATTTCTACACACAGACTTGTTGGCTCAGAATCAGAATAAAGTATCTGATTGAAGCCACATTTCTACACACAGACTTGTTGGCTCAGAATCAGATTAAAGTATCTGATTGAAGCCACATTTCTACACACAGACTTGTTGGCTCAGAATCAGATTAAAGTATCTGATTGAAGCCACATTTATACACACAGACTTGTTGGCTCAGAATCAGATTAAAGTATCTGATTGAAGCCACATTTCTACACACAGACTTGTTGGCTCAGAATCAGATTAAAGTATCTGATTGAAGCCACATTTCTACACACAGACTTGTTGGCTCAGAATCAGATTAAAGTATCTGATTGAAGCCACATTTCTACACACAGACTTGTTGGCTCAGAATCAGAATAAAGTATCTGATTGAAGCCACATTTCTACACACAGACTTGTTGGCTCAGAATCAGATTAAAGTATCTGATTGAAGCCACATTTCTACACACAGACTTGTTGGCTCAGAATCAGAATAAAGTATCTGATTGAAGCCACATTTCTACACACAGACTTGTTGGCTCAGAATCAGAATAAAGTATCTGATTGAAGCCACATTTCTACACACAGACTTGTTGGCTCAGAATCAGAATAAAGTATCTGATTGAAGCCACATTTCTACACACAGACTTGTTGGCTCAGAATCAGAATAAAGTATCTGATTGAAGCCACATTTCTACACACAGACTTGTTGGCTCAGAATCAGATCAAAGTATCTGATTGAAGCCACATTTCTACACACAGACTTGTTGGCTCAGAATCAGATTAAAGTATCTGATTGAAGCCACATTTCTACACACAGACTTGTTGGCTCAGAATCAGATTAAAGTATCTGATTGAAGCCACATTTCTACACACAGACTTGTTGGCTCAGAATCAGATTAAAGTATCTGATTGAAGCCACATTTCTACACACAGACTTGTTGGCTCAGAATCAGATTAAAGTATCTGATTGAAGCCACATTTCTACACACAGACTTGTTGGCTCAGAATCAGAATAAAGTATCTGATTGAAGCCACATTTCTACACACAGACTTGTTGGCTCAGAATCAGATTAAAGTATCTGATTGAAGCCACATTTCTACACACAGACTTGTTGGCTCAGAATCAGAATAAAGTATCTGATTGAAGCCACATTTCTACACACAGACTTGTTTGCTCAGAATCAGATTAAAGTATCTGATTGAAGCCACATTTCTACACACAGACTTGTTGGCTCAGAATCAGATTAAAGTATCTGATTGAAGCCACATTTCTACACACAGACTTGTTGGCTCAGAATCAGATTAAAGTATCTGATTGAAGCCACATTTCTACACACAGACTTGTTGGCTCAGAATCAGATTAAAGTATCTGATTGAAGCCACATTTCTACACACAGACTTGTTGGCTCAGAATCAGAATAAAGTATCTGATTGAAGCCACATTTCTACACACAGATTTGTTGGCTCAGAATCAGATTAAAGTATCTGATTGAAGCCACATTTCTACACACAGACTTGTTGGCTCAGAATCAGAATAAAGTATCTAATTGAAGCCACATTTCTACACACAGACTTGTTGGCTCAGAATCAGATTAAAGTATCTGATTGAAACCACATTTCTACACACAGACTTGTTGGCTCAGAATCAGATTAAAGTATCTGATTGAAGCCACATTTCTACACACAGACTTGTTGGCTCAGAATCAGAATAAAGTATCTGATTGAAGCCACATTTCTACACACAGACTTGTTGGCTCAGAATCAGATTAAAGTATCTGATTGAAGCCACATTTCTACACACAGACTTGTTGGCTCAGAATCAGATTAAAGTATCTGATTGAAGCCACATTTCTACACACAGACTTGTTGGCTCAGAATCAGAATAAAGTATCTGATTGAAGCCACATTTCTACACACAGACTTGTTGGCTCAGAATCAGAATAAAGTATCTGATTGAAGCCACATTTCTACACACAGACTTGTTGGCTCAGAATCAGAATATAGTATCTGATTAAAGCCACATTTCTACACACAGACTTGTTGGCTCAGAATCAGATTAAAGTATCTGATTGAAGCCACATTTCTACACACAGACTTGTTGGCTCAGAATCAGAATAAAGTATCTGATTGAAGCCACATTTCTACACACAGACTTGTTGGCTCAGAATCAGATTACAGTATCTGATTGAAGCCACATTTCTACACACAGACTTGTTGGCTCAGAATCAGATTAAAGTATCTGATTGAAGCCACATTTCTACACACAGACTTGTTGGCTCAGAATCAGATTAAAGTATCTGATTGAAGCCACATTTCTACACACAGACTTGTTGGCTCAGAATCAGATTAAAGTATCTGATTGAAGCCACATTTCTACACACAGACTTGTTGGCTCAGAATCAGAATAAAGTATCTGATTGAAGCCACATTTCTACACACAGACTTGTTGGCTCAGAATCAGAATAAAGTATCTGATTGAAGCCACATTTCTACACACAGACTTGTTGGCTCAGAATCAGATTAAAGTATCTGATTGAAGCCACATTTCTACACACAGACTTGTTGGCTCAGAATCAGAATAAAGTATCTGATTGAAGCCACATTTCTACACACAGACTTGTTGGCTCAGAATCAGAATAAAGTATCTGATTGAAGCCACATTTCTACACTACACACAGACTTGCTGGCTCAGAATCAGAATAAAGTATCTGATTGAAGCCACATTTCTACACACAGACTTGTTTCAGTGAGCTAGCACTGTAACTATCCAATTATCGTGTTAGTCTATTACAAAGCAGAATTCATCCCATCAAATATAACTGGTTCTCACCAAGACATAGTTAAAAATTGTTCATTTGGCTTCAAGCAATCACTCACTCACCGATAGGGGTAGTCTGAAGCTACAAATCAAAGGACAGACAATGCAATGGCCAGGAAAAAAAGAACAAAAAGACAGACAATAGTCAACATTCGTAGGAACATTCCATCAACACCTGCATAACGAGTATATATTTCTCAGTTGATCCGACACTCCAGAGCTTATTAGTCCTATCATGATTTCTATGATACAGGGTTGCTGTTCACAAGGAAGATACTGAACAAAGTGTTCCTAGTGGTAACGTTTGAATCATCACTTGGAAAGTTTTCTGGTCACCACCATTATTTGGTGTTACAGAGTATCTGTGACAGAATTAACAACGATTATGCTCTGTTTGTTGTCATCACAATCTGATCCTTTCCTTATTTATGATTTACCATCAGATTTGTACCATGAGTAACACATCTGGTGCCACATGTGCAGCAACAACTGCCTACTCTTCCTGAGTTCACCCCCGGTTTGTAATGGGGTTTATGTTGCTTAATCTTTGTAGATCATTGTTAGTCCTTTTTCTTTTTGCCATTGTGCTGTCTGTCCTTCGATTAACAACTTCTGATTACAGATTTGGAATCTTCAATCTTTCATTAGAACGCTGCAGAAAAGCTAGAGATTGAGCAACACGAACCTCACTAAAAATTAGGCTTGAACTCATCTGCTGTTATATAGGGCAAGCAGTTCCTAGTGGAAAAATCTGGTGATAAGTCGTGAAAGAGGAAACAAGAACTTGATTGTGGTAGCGAAGAACGGAACATATGTGGTCATCTTTGACACAAACATTCCATAACGGTTAAATAAGTAATGGTGGCGACCGTAAAACTTTCGAAGTGATGAAAACAAGTTTACCACAAGGGACCCTTGGCTCAGTATATAACTTCCTTGTTAGCTGCAACCCTCTATCAAGGAAATCATGATAGGAACCACAAGTTCTGGAATATTGTATCTACTGAGATATATCTACTCCATGCACAGGTTCTGTTGGAATGTTGCTGCGCATAAATGGAAAATTCTCTAGCATCTTAATGATATCAATTTCATATATCTTTTTGTTAGAATCAGTGTTTTTTTTTAAACAAAATAAGATGTCCCGTCAAGAGTAACACATGAAGTGTCATTAGTGTGGTGTAAACTGCTTATCATTCCGGAGCATACGGGTTCATCCCATGGGTTAGTGTTTCTCAATCTTTACATTATCTGTGTAGTGTTTTGTTGATAATTCTAGGCCCTTGTGTCATTTATCTTTCTACCTAACATAAACTGCTTACCCTTTGGGAGCACATAGGTCAAGTCACCCCAGGTCTTTTGGAGGGGTTCGTGTTGCTCATGTTTATATATTACCCCAGGTCTTTTAGAGGGTTCGTGTTTGGAGAGGTTCGTGTTGCTCATGTTTATATATTACCCCAGGTCTTTTGGAGGGGTTCGTGTTTGGAGAGGTTCGTGTTACTCATGTTTATATATTACCCCAGGTCTTTTAGAGGGTTCGTGTTTGGAGAGGTTCGTGTTACTCATGTTTATATATTACCCCAGGTCTTTTAGAGGGTTCGTGTTTGGAGAGGTTCGTGTTGCTCATGTTTATATATTACCCCAGGTCTTTTGGAGGGGTTCGTGTTTGGAGAGGTTCGTGTTACTCATGTTTATATATTACCCCAGGTCTTTTAGAGGGTTCGTGTTTGGAGAGGTTCGTGTTGCTCATGTTTATATATTACCCCAGGTCTTTTGGAGAGGTTCGTGTTTGGAGGGGTTCGTGTTACTCATGTTTATATATTACCCCAGGTCTTTTAGAGGGTTCGTGTTTGGAGAGGTTCGTGTTGCTCATGTTTATATATTACCCCAGGTCTTTTGGAGGGGTTCGTGTTTGGAGAGGTTCGTGTTACTCATGTTTATATATTACCCCAGGTCTTTTAGAGGGTTCGTGTTTGGAGAGGTTCGTGTTACTCATGTTTATATATTACCCCAGGTCTTTTAGAGGGCTCGTGTTTGGAGAGGTTCGTGTTGCTCATGTTTATATATTACCCCAGGTCTTTTAGAGGGTTCGTGTTTGGAGAGGTTCGTGTTGCTCATGTTTATATATTACCCCAGGTCTTTTGGAGGGTTCGTGTTTGGAGAGGTTCGTGTTGCTCATGTTTATATATTACCCCAGGTCTTTTGGAGAGGTTCGTGTTTGGAGGGGTTCGTGTTACTCATGTTTATATATTACCCCAGGTCTTTTAGAGGGTTCGTGTTTGGAGGGGTTCGTGTTACTCATGTTTATATATTACCCCAGGTCTTTTAGAGGGTTCGTGTTTGGAGAGGTTCGTGTTGCTCATGTTTATATATTACCCCAGGTCTTTTGGAGAGGTTCGTGTTTGGAGGGGTTCGTGTTACTCATGTTTATATATTACCCCAGGTCTTTTAGAGGGTTCGTGTTTGGAGAGGTTCGTGTTGCTCATGTTTATATATTACCCCAGGTCTTTTGGAGGGTTCGTGTTTGGAGAGGTTCGTGTTACTCATGTTTATATATTACCCCAGGTCTTTTGATTGACTTCGTTCTGTCTCTTGTGTCCTTTGTCTGGATTGTCCATTCTTTATTGCCACTTCGGTTTCCTTTATGTTAAGTTATGTATAATTATCTTCCCTATAATTCTAGGTAATGCATACAAGGGGCCTTCGTTGCCGTGATCGTATGGTAGTTGGATTAAGAACTACCTATGCAATCAGTCCCTATCACCATTAAAGTTATGAGTTCGAACCCCGTTACTTGCGAGGTGTACTAGATACAACATTATGTGATAAAGTTTGTCAGTGACTTGCGACATGTCGGTGGTTTCCTCCACCAATAAAACCGACCGCTACGATGTAACTGAAATATTGTTGAAAGTGGTGTTAAACATCATCAAACAAACAAACAAAAAGATAATACATAAGCTATCGGAGTATGTTGTCATGAATCACTTAGGAGGATGGTAGAGTTATACTGTTGTGAATCACATAGGAGGATGATAGAGTTATACTGTTGTGAATCACATAGGAGGATGGTAGAGCTATACTGTTGTGAATCACATAGGAGGATGGTAGAGTTATACTGTTGTGAATCACATAGGAGGATGGTAGAGCTATACTGTTGTGAATCACATAGGAGGATGGTAGAGTGATACTTTTGTGAATCACATAGGAAGCTGGTAGAGTTATACAGTTGTGAATCACATAGGAGGGTGGTAGAGTTATACTGTTGTGAATCACATAGGAGGATGGTAGAGTTATACTGTTGTGAATCACATAGGAGGATGGTAGAGTTATACTGTTGTGAATCACATAGGAGGGTGGTAGAGATATACTGTTGTGAATCACATAGGAGGGTGGTAGAGTTATACTGTTGTGAATCACATAGGAGGATGGTAGAGCTATACTGTTGTGAATCACATAGGAGGATGGTAGAGTTATACTGTTGTGAATCACATAGGAGGATGGTAGAGCTATACTGTTGTGAATCACATAGGAGGATGGTAGAGTGATACTTTTGTGAATCACATAGGAAGCTGGTAGAGTTATACAGTTGTGAATCACATAGGAGGGTGGTAGAGTTATACTGTTGTGAATCACATAGGAGGATGGTAGAGTTATAATGTTGTGAATCACATAGGAGGATGGTAGAGTTATACTGTTGTGAATCACATAGGAGGGTGGTAGAGATATACTTTTGTGAATCACATAGGAGGGTGGTAGAGTTATACTGTTGTGAATCACATAGGAGGGTGGTAGAGTTATACTGTTGTGAATCACATAGAAGGATGGTAGAGTTATACAGTTGTGAATCACATAATGGGGTGGTAGAGTTATACTGTTGTGAATCACATAGGAGGATGGTAGTGTTATACTGTTGTGAATCAAATAGGAGGATGGTAGAGTTATACTGTTGTGAATCACATAGGAGGGTGGTAGAGTAATACTGTTGTGAATCACATAGGAGGATGGTAGAGATATACTTTTGTGAATCACATAGGAGGATGGTAGTGTTATACTGTTGTGAATCACATAGGAGGGGGGTAGAGTCATACTGTTGTGAATCACATAGGAGTGTGGTAGAGTTATACTGTTGTGAATCAAAAAGGGGGGTGGTAGGGTTATAATGTTGTGAATCACATAGGAGGATGGTAGTGTTATATTGTTGTGAATCACATAGGAGGATGGTAGTGTTATACTGTTGTGAATCACATAGGAGGATGGTAGAGTTCTACTGTTGTGAATCACATAGGAGGATGGTAGTGTTATACTGTTGTGAATCACATAGGAGGATGGTAGAATTATACTGTTGTGAATCACATAGGAGGATGGTAGAGCTATACTGTTATGAATCACATAGGAAACTGGTAGAGTTAAACTGTTGTGAATCACATAGGAGGGTGGTAGAGTTATATTGTTGTGAATCACATAGGAGGATGGTAGTGTTATACTGTTGTGAATCACATAGGAGGGTGGTAGAGTTATATTGTTGTGAATCACATAGGAGGATGGTAGTGTTATACTGTTGTGAATCACATAGGAGGGTGGTAGAGTTATATTGTTGTGAATCACATAGGAGGATGGTAGTGTTATACTGTTGTGAATCACATAGGAGGATGGTAGAGCTATACTTTTGTGAATCACATAGGAGGGTGGTAGAGTTATACTATTGTGAATCACATAGGAGGGTGGTAGAGTTATAATGTTGTGAATCACATAGGAGGGTGGTAGTGTTATACTGTTGTGAATCACATAGGAGAATGGTAGAGTTATACTGTTGTGAATCACATAGGAGGGTGGTAGAGCTATACTGTTGTGAATCACATAGGAGAATGGTAGAGTTATACTTTTGTGAATCACATAGGATGATGGTAGAGTTATACTGTTGTGAATCACATAGGAGGGTGGTAGAGTTATATTGTTGTGAATCACATAGGTGGATGGTAGAGCTATACTGTTGTGAATAACATATGAGGATGGTAGATCTATACTGTTGTGAATCACATAGGAGGATGGTAGAGTTATACTGTTGTGAATCACACAGGAGGGTGGTAGAGTTATACTGTTGTGAATCACATAGGAGGATGGTAGTGTTATACTGTTGTGAATCACATAGGAGGATGGTAGAGTTATACTGTTGTGAATCACATAGGAGGGTGGTAGAGTTATACTGTTGTGAATCACATAGGAGGATGGTAGAGTTATACTGTTGTGAATCACATAGGAGGATGGTAGTGTTATACTGTTGTGAATCACATAGGAGGGGGGTAGAGTCATACTGTTGTGAATCACATAGGAGGGTGGTAGAGTTATACAGTTGTGAATCACAGAGGGGGGTGGTAGGGTTATAATGTTGTGAAACACATATGAGGATGGTAGTGTTATATTGTTGTGAATCACATAGGAGGATGGTAGTGTTATACTGTTGTGAATCACATAGGAGGATGGTAGAGCTATACTGTTGTGAATCACATAGGAGGGTGGTAGAGCTATACTGTTGTGAATCACATAGGAGGATGGTAGAGTTATAATGTTGTGAATCACACAGGAGGGTGGTAGAGCTATACTGTTGTGAATCACATAGGAGGATGGTAGTGTTATACCGTTGTGAATCACATAGGAAGCTGGTAGAGTTATACTGTTGTGAATCACATAGGAGGGTGGTAGAGTTATACTGTTGTGAATCACATAGGAGGGTGGTAGAGTTATATTGTTGTGAATCACATAGGAGGATGGTAGAGTTATACTGTTGTGAATCACATAGGAGGATGGTAGAGTTATACTGTTGTGAATCACATAGGAGGATGGTAGAGTTATAATGTTGTGAATCACACAGGAGGGTGGTAGAGTTATACTGTTGTGAATCACATAGGAGGGTGGTAGAGTTATACTGTTGTGAATCACATAGGAGGGTGGTAGAGTTATATTGTTGTGAATCACATAGGAGGATGGTAGAGTTATACTGTTGTGAATCACATAGGAGGATGGTAGTGTTATACTGTTGTGGATCACATAGGAGGGTGGTAGAGTTATATTGTTGTGAATCACATAGGAGGATGGTAGTATTATACTGTTGTGAATCACATAGGAGGGTGGTAGAGCTATACTGTTGTGAATCACATAGGAGAATGGTAGAGTTATACTTTTGTGAATCACATAGGATGATGGTAGAGTTATACTGTTGTGAATCATATAGGAGGGTGGTAGTGCTATACTGTTGTGAATCACATAGGAGAATGGTAGAGTTATACTGTTGTGAATCACATAGGAGGGTGGTAGAGCTATACTGTTGTGAATCACATAGGAGAACGGTAGAGTTATACTGTTGTGAATCACATAGGATGATGGTAGAGTTATACTGTTGTGAATCACATAGGAGGGTGGTAGAGTTATATTGTTGTGAATCACATAGGTGGATGGTAGTGCTATACTGTTGTGAATAACATATGAGGATGGTAGATCTATACTGTTGTGAATCACATAGGAGGATGGTAGAGTTATAATGTTGTGAATCACATAGGAGGGTGGTAGAGTTATACTGTTGTGAATCACATAGGAGAATGGTAGTCTTATACTGTTGTGAATCACATAGGAGGATGGTAGAGTTATACTGTTGTGAATCACATAGGAGGGTGGTAGAGTTATACTGTTGTGAATCACATAGGAGGGTGGTAGAGTGATACTGTTGTGAATCACATAGGAGGATGGTAGAGAAATACTGTTGTGAATCACATAGGAGGGTGGTAGAGTAATACTATTGTGAATCACATAGGAGGGTGGTAGAGATATACTGTTGTGAATCACATAGGAATCTGGTAGAGATATACTGTTGTGAATCACATAGGAGGGTGGTAGAGTTATACTGTTGTGAATCACATAGGGGGGTGGTAGAGATATACTGTTGTGAATCACATAGGAGGGTGGTAGAGTTGTACTGTTGTGAATCACATAGGAGGATGGTAGTGTTATACTGTTGTGAATCACATAGGAGGATGGTAGAGTTATACTGTTGTGAATCACATAGGAGGGTGGTAGAGTTATACTGTTGTGAATCACATAGGAGGATGGTAGTGTTATACTGTTGTGAATCACATAGGAGGGGGGTAGAGTCATACTGTTGTGAATCAAATAGGAGGGTGGTAGAGTTATACTGTTGTGAATCACAGAGGGGGGTGGTAGGGTTATAATGTTGTGAATCACATAGGAGGATGGTAGTGTTATACTGTTGTGAATCACATAGGAGGATGGTAAAGTTATACTGTTGTGAATCACATAAGAGGATGGTAGTGTTATACTGTTGTGAATCACATAGGAGGATGGTAGAATTATACTGTTGTGAATCACATAGGAGGATGGTAGAGTTATACTGTTGTGAATCACATAGGAAGCTGGTAGAGTTATACTGTTGTGAATCACATAGGAGGGTGGTAGAGTTATACTGTTGTGAATCACATAGGAGGGTGGTAGAGTTATATTGTTGTTAATCACATAGGAGGATGGCAGTGCTATACTGTTGTGAATCACAGAGGAGGGTGGTAGAGTTATATTATTGTGAATCACATAGGAGGATGGTAGTGTTATACTGTTGTGAATCACATAGGAGGATGGTAGAGCTATACTGTTGTGAATCACATAGGAGGGTGGTAGAGTAATACTATTGTGAATCACATAGGAGGGTGGTAGAGAAATACTGTTGTGAATCACATAGGAGGGTGGTAGAGTAATACTATTGTGAATCACATAGGAGGGTGGTAGAGATATACTGTTGTGAATCACATAGGAATCTGGTAGAGATATACTGTTGTGAATCACATAGGAGGGTGGTAGAGTTATACTGTTGTGAATCACATAGGAGGGTGGTAGAGTTATACTGTTGTGAATCACATAGGAGGGTGGTAGAGTTATACTGTTGTGAATCACATAGGAGTGTGGTAGAGATATACTGCTGTGAATCACATAGGAGGATGGTAGAGTTATACTGTTGTGAATCACACAGGAGGGTGGTAGAGTTATACTGTTGTGAATCACATAGGAGGATGGTAGTGTTATACTGTTGTGAATCACATAGGAGGATGGTAGAGTTATACTGTTGTGAATCACATAGGAGGGTGGTAGAGTTATACTGTTGTGAATCACATAGGAGGGTGATAGAGTGATACTGTTGTGAATCACATAGGAGGATGGTAGAGAAATACTGTTGTGAATCACATAGGAGGGTGGTAGAGTAATACTATTGTGAATCACATAGGAGGGTGGTAGAGATATACTGTTGTGAATCACATAGGAATCTGGTAGAGATATACTGTTGTGAATCACATAGGAGGGTGGTAGAGTTATACTGTTGTGAATCACATAGGAGGGTGGTAGAGATATACTGTTGTGAATCACATAGGAGGGTGGTAGAGTTATACTGCTGTGAATCACATAGGAGTGTGGTAGAGATATACTGCTGTGAATCACATAGGAGGATGGTAGAGTTATACTGTTGTGAATCACATAGGAGGGTGGTAAAGTTATACTGTTGTGAATCACATAGGAGGATGGTAGTGTTATACTGCTGTGAATCACATAGGAGGGTGGTAGAGTAATACTGTTGTGAATCACATAGGAGGATGGTAGAACTATACTGTTGTGAATCACATAGGAGGATGGTAGAGCTATACTGTTGTGAATCACATAGGAGGAGGGTAGTGGTATACTGTTGTGAATCACAGAGGAGGGTGGTAGAGGTATACTGTTGTGAATCACATAGGAGGGTGGTAGTGTTATACTGTTGTGAATCACATAGGAGGATGGTTGTATTATACTGTTGTGAATCACTTAGGAGGATGGTAGAGTTATACTGTTGTGAATCACATAGGAGGATGGTCGTGTTATACTGTTGTGAATCACATAGGAGGGTGGTAGATATATACTGTTGTGAATCACATAGGAGGGTGGTAGAGATATGTGGTTGTGAATCACATAGGAAGTTGGTAGAGATATACTGTTGTGAATCACATAGGAGGGTGGTAGAGTCATACTGTTGTGAATCACATAGGAGGGTGGTAGAGTTATACTGTTGTGAATCACATAGGAGGATGGTAGAGTTATACTGTTGTGAATCACATAGGAGGGTGGTAGAGATATACTGTTATGAACCACATAGGAGGGTGGTAGAGTTATACTGTTGTGAATCACAGAGGAGGATGGTAGAGCTATACTGTTGTGAATCACATAGGAGGATGGTAGGGCTATACTGTTGTGAATCACATAGGAGAATGGTAGAATACTGTTGTGAATCACATAGGAGGATGGTAGAGTTATAATGTTGTGAATCACATAGGAGGATGGTAGAGTTATACTGTTGTGAATCACATAGGAGAATGGTAGAATACTGTTGTGAATCACATAGGAGGATGGTAGAGTTATACTGTTGTGAATCACATAGGAGGATGGTAGAGTTACACTGTTGTGAATTACATAGGAGGATGGTTGAGTTATACTGTTGTGAATCACATAGGAGGATGGTAGAGTTATACTGTTGTGAATCACATAGGAGGATGGTGGAGTTATACTGTTGTGAATCACATAGGAGGATGGTAGAGTTATACTGTTGTGAATCACATAGGAGGATCGTAGAGTTATACTGTTGTGAATCACATAGGAGGCTGGTAGAGTTATACTGTTGTGAATCACATAGGAGGGTGGTAGAGTTATACTGTTGTGAATTACATAGGAGGATGGTAGAGTTATACTGTTGTGAATCACATAGGAGGATGGTAGAGTTATACTGTTGTGAATCACATAGGAGGATGGTAGAGTTATACTGTTGTGAATCACATAGGAGGGTGGTAGAGTTATACTGTTGTGAATCACATAGGAGAATGGTAGAGTTATACTGTTGTGAATCACATAGGAGGGTGGTAGAGTTATACTGTTGTGAATCACATAGGAGGGTGGTAGAGTTATACTGTTGTGAATCACATAGGAGGGTGGTAGAGTTATACTGTTGTGAATCACATAGGAGGGTGGTAGAGTAATACTGTTGTGAATCACATAGGAGGGTGGTAGAATACTGTTGTGAATCACATAGGAGGGTGGTAGAGTTATACTGTTGTGAATCACATAGGAGGATGGTAGAGTTATACTGTTGCGAATTACATAGAAGGATGGTAGAGTTATACTGTTGTGAATCACATAGGAGGGTGGTAGAGCTATACTGTTGTGAATCATATAGGAGGATGGTAGTGTAATACTGTTGTGAATCACATAGGAGGGTGGTAGAGTTATACTGTTGTGAATCACATAGGAGGGTGGTAGAGTTATACTGTTGTGAATCACATAGGAGGATGGTAGAATTATACTGTTGTGAATCACATAGGATGATGGTAGAGTTATACTGTTGTGAATCACATAGGAGGGTGGTAGAGTTATACTGTTGTGCATCACATAGGAGAATGGTAGAATACTGTTGTGAATCACATAGGAGGATGGTAGAGTTATACTGTTGTGAATCACATAGGAGGGTGGTAGAGTTATACTGTTGTGAATCACATAGGAGGATGGTAGAGTTATACTGTTGTGAATCACATAGGAGGATGGTAGAGTTATACTGTTGTGAATCACATAGGAGGATGGTAGAGTTATACTGTTGTGAATCACATAGGAGAATGGTAGAATACTGTTGTGAATCACATAGGAGGATGGTAGAGTTATACTGTTGTGAATCACATAGGAGGATGGTAGAGTTATACTGTTGTGAATCACATAGGAGAATGGTAGAATACTGTTGTGAATCACATAGGAGGATGGTAGAGTTATACTGTTGTGAATCACATAGGAGGATGGTAGAGTTATACTGTTGTGAATCACATTGGAGGGTGGTAGAGTTATACTGTTGTGAATCACATAGGAGGGTGGTAGAGTTATACTGCTGTGAATCACATAGGAGGATGGTAGAGTTATACTGTTGTGAATCACATAGGAGAATGGTAGAATACTGTTATGAATTACATAGGAGGATGGTAGAGTTATACTGTTATGAATCACATAGGAGGATGGTAGAGTTATACTGTTGTGAATCACATAGGAGGGTGGTAGAGTTATACTGTTGTGAATCACATAGGAGGATGGTAGAGTTATACTGTTGTGAATCACATAGGAGGATGGTAGAGTTATACTGTTGTGAATCACATAGGAGAATGGTAGAATACTGTTATGAATTACATAGGAGGATGGTAGAGTTATACTGTTATGAATCACATAGGAGGATGGTAGAGTTATACTGTTGTGAATCACATAGGAGGGTGGTAGAGTTATACTGTTGTGAATCACATAGGAGGGTGGTAGAGTTATACTGTTGTGAATCACATAGGAGGGTGGTAGAGTTATACTGTTGTGAATCACATAGGAGGATGGTAGAGTTATACTGATGTGAATCACATAGGAGGGTGGTAGAGTTATACTGTTGTGAATCACATAGGAGGATGGTAGAGTTATACTGTTGTGAATCACATAGGAGGGTGGTAGAGTCATACTGTTGTGAATCACATAGGAGGGTGGTAGAGTTATACTGTTGTGAATCACATAGGAGGGTGGTAGAGTTATACTGTTGTGAATCACATAGGAGGGTGGTAGAGTTATACTGTTGTGAATCACATAGGAGGGTGGTAGAGTAATACTGTTGTGAATCGCATAGGAGGGTGGTAGAATACTGTTGTGAATCACATAGGAGGGTGGTAGAGTTATACTGTTGTGAATCACATAGGAGGATGGTAGAGTTATACTGTTGCGAATTACATAGAAGGATGGTAGAGTTATACTGTTGTGAATCACATAGGAGGGTGGTAGAGCTATACTGTTGTGAATCACATAGGAGGATGGTAGTGTTATACTGTTGTGAATCACATAGGCGGGTGGTAGAGTTATACTGTTGTGAATCAGATAGGAGGGTGGTAGAGTTATACTGTTGTGAATCACATAGGAGGATGGTAGAATTATACTGTTGTGAATCACATAGGATGATGGTAGAGTTATACTGTTGTGAATCACATAGGAGGATGGTAGAGTTATACTGTTGTGAATCACATAGGAGGATGGTAGAGTTATACTGTTGTGAATCACATAGGAGGATGGTAGAGTTATACTGTTGTGAATCACATAGGAGAATGGTAGAATACTGTTGTGAATCACATAGGAGGATGGTAGTGTTATACTGTTGTGAATCACATAGGAGGATGGTAGAGTTATACTGTTGTGAATCACATAGGAGGATGGTAGAGTTATACTGTTGTGAATCACATAGGAGAATGGTAGAGTTATACTGTTGTGAATCACATAGGAGGGTGGTAGAGTTATACTGTTGTGAATCACATAGGAGGGTGGTAGAGTTATACTGTTGTGAATCACATAGGAGGGTGGTAGAGTTATACTGTTGTGAATCACATAGGAGGGTGGTAGAGTAATACTGTTGTGAATCACATAGGAGGGTGGTAGAATACTGTTGTGAATCACATAGGAGGGTGGTAGAGTTATACTGTTGTGAATCACATAGGAGGATGGTAGAGTTATACTGTTGCGAATTACATAGAAGGATGGTAGAGTTATACTGTTGTGAATCACATAGGAGGGTGGTAGAGCTATACTGTTGTGAATCACATAGGAGGATGGTAGTGTAATACTGTTGTGAATCACATAGGAGGGTGGTAGAGTTATACTGTTGTGAATCACATAGGAGGGTGGTAGAGTTATACTGTTGTGAATCACATAGGAGGATGGTAGAATTATACTGTTGTGAATCACATAGGATGATGGTAGAGTTATACTGTTGTGAATCACATAGGAGGGTGGTAGAGTTATACTGTTGTGAATCACATAGGAGAATGGTAGAATACTGTTGTGAATCACATAGGAGGATGGTAGAGTTATACTGTTGTGAATCACATAGGAGGGTGGTAGAGTTATACTGTTGTGAATCACATAGGAGGATGGTAGAGTTATACTGTTGTGAATCACATAGGAGGATGGTAGAGTTATACTGTTGTGAATCACATAGGAGGATGGTAGAGTTATACTGTTGTGAATCACATAGGAGAATGGTAGAATACTGTTGTGAATCACATAGGAGGATGGTAGAGTTATACTGTTGTGAATCACATAGGAGGATGGTAGAGTTATACTGTTGTGACCCTTTTGTTTTCGTGTTCTCAAAGAATTGAAAAATATTTAGCTCTCCAATCTTTTGAATTTGAGCGTAACTGGTGATGGTTTATTTGAGCGTAACTGGTGATGGTTTATTCGAGAAACGCCTCATGTGAACTAAGCTAGATATATATATTTGTGTACATGCGTAATCCTGCTCTTCCTCTATAGAAAATCAAATGATGCACAATATTAATGATCATCCTGTTCTTCTTCGTGGCTTCTCGTGTAGCCACCTGTGAGCATCCTCATATCATTTTCTAACATGATTTTGGACAGCCACCTTGAAATGTGTCCACTGATTTCTTTTTAAAAACCATGCAAACAAATAGTATTTGTTTTATTATTTTTACGTTGTTAAAGTCATAATTTTACCCGGTACATTCAGAATTGTCTTTTTATGTTAATGTTGTAAACTATAAGACCCTCTGTTTCTTCGGACTTAAACACAAAAAACTATCACTGTGTAAATACAACTGATTACAATGTGGTATAGGGGTACATTGTGATTGGTGAAACCAATGTTGTATCTGACTTTATATAGAATAATTATATTTTATTGATCCTGCACCAGAAAAACAAAAAAACATTAAAATGTAAAACTGCATTTTTCTAAAGTTGAAGCTCTTTCTATATAATATGCAATGTAATGTAATATAATATAAGCGGTGATTCGAAGTTTATTGATTTGTCGTGAAAATTCTTGAATACACTTTTTGAGCATGCTTAACCCTCATTAAAAGAAAGTTCTAGTTTTATAAATTTCGCCAGTCTATGAATTTCTTTTGCAAAAATATTGTAATTTCTGTGAATATCTGCAGTTTAATCACACTTTATTTCCAGAGGATGTTCGTAATTTAAATCACACCGTCTTTCCAGAGGATGTTCGAAATTTAAATCTCACCGTCTTTCCAGAGGATGTTCGCAATTTAAATCACACCGTCTTTCCAGAGGATGTTCGTAATTTAAATCACACCGTCTTTCCAGAGGATGTTCAGAATTTAATCACACCTATGCTATTTAATCAAATTAAGAAAAAGTTAATGTGATGCGAGATCCATAAATACCCTATTGGTAGATATCTCACTTTAATTTGAATCACGTAATCATATGATAAGACAGGATGTAGCAATGATGAAACCGTTTAGCATATTTCATTACACTCATCATCATTTTGAAACGAATAAAGTTGCAATAGCCTCAAATTTCACTTGACCTTGAAGCTATACATGACCCATGAAGTTGCCTCGTTTTCTTTCTTTCCACTTATACGAACTTCACCATACGGAGGTGTCTTTATAATCGTATCCCAGGAATTTATGGCTTTCCTTGGAACTACTTCTCGCATTAGCAAGGCTTCTGATATTACCAGTGAGCTAAACCGAAATCGTACCATAGTGTTGGGAGGGACCTCCTGACCGAGTGGTTCATACAGGGAACATTTAAATTTAACTGTTTCTGGATACGTTTGTGGGAAAGGGCATGAAACTGTTGGCTCTTTTAGATTGTACACAAGAATGTTGATTGCAGGTGTATAACTTTCAGAATTGAACTGACTAAATATAACTATTCTGTAGTAACCTTTCTGTGGGAACCTCGCTTTCAGTCGCAATTGTTTGTCCATTTCTAATAATGTATATTGAACGAGTTTTACGTCATCACTATTTTTCAACGCCGCAATAACATTAGTCCCTTCTTTGATTTTGATTGGAAAAGACAATTCTCCAGTTTTTGATGTTACTGAAACGGGAAGATTGGCAACATTTTCAAATCCCCGTTCCGTACAATTCTCCACAGGGCCATAACAACTATCAAATCTTGGCAGCGGATATAGGTTTTCAGAAACACTATTACACTTTATGGCGTAGTTAATAAGACAATCTAAAGTAGTCGTATCGGCCCCAACAGCACCATATATCTCAAGCCTATATTCTCCTATTGCATTAGGGCATATCGTTACTGTGAACGTTCTAGAGTGTTTCTTAACCATAGCATACTGGTCTTTGTTTCGACCGCGCGAATCAAACAGTTTGACGTTTACGTCATCCAGCAGACGAACCTTTGCATGAAATATGATATCTACAGTTTTATCAATTTCAATTACAGTGTTCGGATGAGAACTGAATGTCAAGCCCCACTCACGTGCATGCCTTGATGGTTTAATTCTCTTGTTAAAGATCTCTAAAGATATTGGCTTCCTTAAGAGCTGCCATTTTGAACTCTGAATTTCGTCGTTATCAAAGTATGGAAAGTGATCGATAATGAAAAGATCTGGATCGGTGAGGAAGTAAAAGTCCGTACAATTCTTAACGAATTGTTTGTTGTTGCCTAAAGATCCAGCTCCCCATGTTGTTTCGATAAATCTCCACTCTTCATTGATATAAACAGCATTCCATGCATGGTTCGTTGGGGTATCCTTTGTAAAGTTAAATCCTGGTTCATAGCTGTATCCCTTTGAATGACCACTAATTTTCTTTACGGATATCCCGGCATAACTACGAAGAATATAACAATAATAATTATTGACTTGATTAAACATAACGAAATGTCTATGTTACAGATGACTTTGTTCTGTTTGTCATAATCATAATCCCTCTGTACTTCCTAGTTCATGACCTGTCATCGAACATGCAATCATCGGATTTTTAATATAAGCAATATGACGTGCGTCACCAGAGGATCGGGAACTGCTTACCCCCACCCTCGGATCATATACATTCACCTCGGGTTTTGATAGGGTTCCTGTGACTCAATTTGTAGTTTTCTGTGTAGTGTTTTTTGAACCATTATTTGATTTTTTGGTCCTTTTCTTTTGGTTATTTCATTGTATGTCCTTCGATCCATGGTTTCTGATTAACCCTTTAGTATATCTACAAACATTTCTTAACACCAATATTTTGTCATTGAATTTTATTCAATCACATGGGTTTATCTAGATCACATGGGTTTATATAGATGGGTTATATGTTGTAGTTGTTTATTACATCATGTTCAACAATATTTCAGTTATATCTTGGAGGTGAGCTTCATTGGAGGGAAACCAAGCCTTCACGAGAAAATCATTAGCCTTACGCAGGTCAAGGTCGAATTTTATCACATACGTCGCTATGAGCGGGAATCGAACTCGAACGTTTAGTGGACATAAACTATGATTTCATAAAAATATTCATAATAATGATTTTCTCTTCCTATTACTGACATGTTGTTGCTAAGTGGCGTCAAACACCATTTACTTTTAACCCTTATACCAAACATTGAAGAGCAGACGATACCCAAAGTTAGAACCAAATCTATGAAAACATGTAGTTAAGTAGCACTTACTTGCATAGCAACTGGAATATTGATGCATAACCCTCGCATACACTACTTTTACTAGACAATAAAGATTCCGAGGTTTTGTTTCTAGTCCTAGTTGTTTTGCCGAAGTACTCGTCTGTGTCATATCTGAAACACATAAATATTTAAAAAAATTATTGACGGATTGATTGATGTCTTTATCCTGTTCAACACTTCTGCATTGTGTATCTCTCCAAATAGAGGCCACAAATTGCTATTGTGTTCTGTTCTAGGCTTCTTTGTGCTTTTATGAGATTGGTGTGTGTCGGTTGGACTGTGGTCTAGACGGGCTTTGATTCTTTTGTATAGTTTCCTTTATATGGTATTTCCCCATTATTTTGTATTATCCCTCTATTTGATATTTTCCATTTATTTGTATTTTTCCTTTATTTTGTATTTTACCTTTATCTTATAACAATTATCATTTTCATTTTAGACTAGAAAAAACCCTTGTCTTTGAGATGGGTAACTGGACTAAAACCTACGTCAGCGTTGTTAAGTTTCTACTCGGAAGTGAACTGTCTTAACCAATCGGTCTCCGCGTTGTCGTGGAAGGTGGAATTGTGGCCCATCATTGTTTAACATTATTTTAATGACTTTTAAGGGATATATGTGGTCATGTGTCTACGATCATTGACTTCGGACCCAAAGCTTAACACTACTGACGTGAGTTTGCCACAGTGGGGTTCACGCAAAGATACCAACCCATAGTGTGAAGGTTTCCAGACACCTAGGTTAGTTTAAGCATATTTTATTAATTGATTTAACATAACATTACAACCTTGAACTATATATTATACATAATACAAAGTAATTAATAGGATTGGGAAACAAGTTAATAGAACTTATATTGATCCCTATCCATAGGAATAAAGTTCATTTATAGTATAATATCAATATCTAAAGGGGAAACATATAGAACTAACTAATAATACTTTGATATAAATTACAGAAGAATGTATGATAAGCTAAATAAAATAAACTGATCTGGTATCCTAGTTTGGGATCGGTTCGTTGCAGCTGTCAGATAGTGTCTCTCTCCGTGACAGTTGTCGGGTAGTGTCTCTCTCCGTGACAGTTGTCGGGTAGTGTCTCTCTCCGTGACAGTTGTCAGGTAGTGTCTCTCTCCGTGACAGTTGTCAGGTAGTGTCTCTCTCCGTGACAGTTGTCGGGTAGTGTCTCTCTCCGTGACAGTTGTCAGGTAGTGTCTCTCTCCGTGACAGTTGTCGGGTAGTGTCTTTCTTCGTGACAGTTGTCGGGTAGTGTCTCTCTCCGTGACAGTTGTCAGGTAGTGTCTCTCTCCGTGACAGTTGTCAGGTAGTGTCTCTCTCCGTGACAGTTGTCAGGTAGTGTCTCTCTCCGTGACAGTTGTCGGGTAGTGTCTTTCTCCGTGACAGTTGTCGGGTAGTGTCTCTCTCCGTGACAGTTGTCAGGTAGTGTCTCTCTCCGTGACAGTTGTCGGGTAGTGTCTTTCTCCGTGGCAGTTGTCAGGTAGTGTCTCTCTCCGTGACAGTTGTCGGGTAGTGTCTCTCTCCGTGACAGTTGTCGGGTAGTGTCTTTCTCCGTGACAGTTGTCGGGTAGTGTCTCTCTCCGTGACAGTTGTCAGGTAGTGTCTCTCTCCGTGACAGTTGTCGGGTAGTGTCTCTCTCCGTGACAGTGGTCGGGTAGTGTCTCTCTCCGTGACAGTTGTCAGGTAGTGTCTCTCTCCGTGACAGTTGTCGGGTAGTGTCTTTCTCCGTGGCAGTTGTCAGGTAGTGTCTCTCTCCGTGACAGTTGTCAGGTAGTGTCTCTCTCCGTGACAGTTGTCGGGTAGTGTCTCTCTCCGTGACAGTTGTCGGGTAGTGTAGTCATGATATAGAAGGAAACATGATATTGATTGAATTACTGACCATCACTGTTTAAACTTTATTTTCATAATACTGAAAGTGACTATGTACACCAATAAAAATAACCCTAATTATTTTATGGGTTAGGGTTATGGTATTTAACGCCACTGTCAACATTATTTCAGCTAGATCGTTGCGGTCAGTTTTATTGGTGGAGGAAACCGGAGGACCCGGAGAAAACCACCGACCGGTCGTAAGTCACTGACAAATTTTATCACATAATGTTGCATCAGGTGCACCTCGCCTGAGTGGAATTCGAACTCAGAACGTTAGTGGTGATAGGAACTGATTGCATAGGTCGTTATAAATCCAACTACCATACGATCACGACCACGACGGCCCCCTAATTAGTTTATAAATAATGATAATGAAGAAGATAATAAGAGTTGTCTGGTTGTTACCTGATATTTTCTGTTATCCATTTATAAAACGCTCGCACTTTTTCCAAGTCATTTGTAGCGGGTTTAGTTAAGTATTCACCCAATGCCTCGATGGACCGTTCTGCATATCTAGGTGTCTACAATTTGAAGGAACATTTAATCTTTGTTCATGAGATTGTAAATGTATCAATAACCAACAACAAAAGTAAATAAATACAACAAAACAAAACAAAACAAACGAACAAACAAACAAACAAGCAAAATTAAAATAATTAAAAAAAAGAAGAAAAAAATCACAAGAAAGTGATTGTTTTAAATATTAGCCAAATTAAATGTTCATTGTTAATGATTTAGCATTAATCAACATGTCTGTTTTCAGTGATGTTGATTCCAACTGTCGATTTTCTCTTCAGATTTTTAAATCCTTTGACTATGGGCATTCCTGGTGAAGTTTATTCCAGAAAAGTGCCCACCAAATTAGATATCTACGTTTTTACTGTGTCGATACCACTGCTGGTGGACTATTTGTCCACGAGGGTATAATTCGCCCGAGTGGCCAGTGTTTCGACACTGGTGGACTATTTGTCCACGAGGGTATAATTCGCCCAGTGGCCAGTGTTTCGACACTGGTGGACTATTAGCCCACGAGGGTATAATTCGCCCTGTGGCCAGTGTTTCGACACTGGTGGACTATTAGTCCCCGAGGGTATCATTCGCCCAGTGGCCAGTGTTTCGACACTGGTGGACTATTAGTCCACGAGGGTATAATTCGCCCAGTGGCCAGTGTTTCGACCCTGGTGGACTATTAGTCCACGAGGGTATAATTCGCCCAGTGGCCAGTGTTTCGACACTGGTGGACTATTAGTCCACGAGGGTATAATTCGCCTGAGTGGCCAGTGTTTCGACACCGACATGGTTTATAAGATATATTTATTATTGAAATTGACACTTAAATAATGTAATTATTATTAAAACTAATTTTGCCTTCCCTCAGTCATATGGTGATCTTAGCCGAGGGTATAATTCGCCCAATGTCCAGTGTTTCGACACTGGTGGACTATTAGCCCACGAGGGTATAATTCGCCCAGTGGCCAGTGTTTCGACACTGGTGGACTATTAGTCCCCGAGGGTATCATTCGCCCAGTGGTCAGTGTTTCGACACTGGTAGACTATTAGTCCACGAGGGTATAATTCGCCCAGTGGCCAATGTTTCGACCCTGGTGGACTATTAGTCCACGAGGGTATAATTCGCCCAGTGGCCAGTGTTTCGACACTGGTGGACTATTAGTCCACGAGGGTATAATTCGCCTGAGTGGCCAGTGTTTCGACACCGACATGGTTTATAAGATATATTTATTATTGAAATTGACACTTAAATAATGTAATTATTATTAAAACTAATTTTGCCTTCCCTCAGTCATATGGTGATCTTAGCCGATTTTGGCCCTTTGGTTTATTTCCTCCAAGAGACTTAAATTATTTAGCTTTCCAATCTTTTGACTATGAGCGTACCTGATGGAGAATATTCTAGAAACTCACCGTGAGCACTAATTTAGATATCTACGTTTTTATTATGTCCCAATAGAAAATATAGCCATTTTGTGAACTTTTTCTCTTTAACATCTTGTTTTGTGACATTCATTTTAGTAGAAGTAGTAGAAGTACTATATATGATTTAACAACATACCCTCATGACATGCTCATCAATATGTCTCAGGACTGACACATCTGGTAAGACGTCTTTCTTCTGTCTTTTTGGTGGTCTTGGCTCTGGCAAGTTATTGTTGATGCCGTTATCTATTGGTTTATTTGTAGAGTTTAAATTATCCAAATGTTTGACGTTCGAATTATTCTCCTTCCCGTCATTATTTTTTCTTCTAGATGTTACACAACCCATTTCTAAAATCGTTAGTTTTCACTCTTTTATTTGTGTGCTAAAGAGAAAGCATAGTATTCAATAAATTTGTCACAACTTCTTGGTAATTAAGGCAAATCTCTTAAGTAAACAAATAGACTGACCCTCGATCGATTAATGGACATATTTGGTGGGCAGTGTGTCAACATTTAAGCTAATTTTGGAACATTTTAAACATTTTTAAGGATAAAACAATGTTTCATATTATGCATTGTTTGAAAACCGAAAATTTTTTAATTGTTTAGACAACAAAACCGATGAATTGAACTACTAGCACAAACAGTCGAATCAGCTTTGTCGGAACTCGAAGGGACCCACTATTTTAGTTCGAATTAACCGGGTATTCCAGTTATCAAGGC
This sequence comes from Bathymodiolus brooksi, assembly GCA_963680875.1. NCBI lineage: Eukaryota > Metazoa > Mollusca > Bivalvia > Mytilida > Modiolidae > Bathymodiolus > Bathymodiolus brooksi. The sequence continues at coordinate 7,209,808 of OY804581.1, forward strand.
AGATTTAGATAACAATTTATCTAAGAACGGGCAATATAAGCACATCGAGTTAGCCAGTAAACCACAATTTAGGAGATATTTTCTATCGCCAAATTTGACAGAGAAAATTAACTGACCTGAAAGATCTATGCAAAATTATATAATCTGATCCTGCAGTTTTCAACAAGAAATTCGATTTTTCTTATAAGATATTAATCTGATTTTTTTGTTTTCCAGTAAAAACAATTTCTGGTTCAGGAAGAAAAATATAATTAAATGGACGATCCCGTATCTACGTTCAAGATAAGAGAGTTGACTATCTTTTATATCAATAAAAAATTATCTACATAAATCTGGGTTGTTATAATAGTGTACATGCAGATAATTTGATTATTACCAACTAAAAATAAAAAAAAAGAATGTAACGTGTCATTTGTATATTTAAAAAAGTAAAAAAATTAATTGATTATTGAACAATGACAAGACATTTGTATACAATGTATATCTGAAATACCTTATTTATACTTAGATCAGGATTCAGTTTTCCATTCTATGTAAATATGACTGTATTTCTGCCCATTCTGATAATAAGTTTCTGCTTCTGTTTTAAATCTTATGTTTTTTTAAGAAAAGAAAGTACTCAGTGTATTTTCCTTAACAAACAATAAGAAACACACAGGTAAGTACTACATGTTTAAATATAGTATTTAATGTCGATAAGATTCTATATTTAAGTATGTATATATGCTTGCGAATCAATTTAAATTCTATTAAAATAGTGTATGTAAATTAACGGGACTTTTCACACATACACGTCAGACTTATTATAAAACAAATATTCAATAGATTTTCACCTGTTTTTTCTTTTAAGTTGAGTCATATTTTATTTTACTTTATTTCAAAATGTTTAAATAGTTTGTAATCATTAATTGTGAAATATTATTATCCGATTTTTTTTTATATCTAGCTATAGATTTGATGGAAAATATATTTTAAGGGTCTCGTCCGCTTATTACTTAAACAAGTGTTTCTCCACTGAAACGGATTAAATGGGTAAACAATTATATTTTAGCTAATAGTTAATAATAATTATAAAAAAAATGAGCAATCAATAGCCGTAAATTGAAGATTAGACAATATAATGGCCAAAAGAAAAAAAGACAAACAATTAAGGACAACATATCCGGGGTCAACTCGAGTTCATCTGCCTCGGTCATGGATGATCATAGTCGATTATCCCGTTTAGGTCTTGTGATTGTCTTGTTCCCAATAACCTTGATTCGTTTTTGTTTATCCCATCATTTAATCGTACTCGATGAAGACTATTCCATAAAGGCGTCGTGCTGATCATTATTGTAATGGTAACATTTCTGTGTATTGTAATGTAGAACAATTATTTCACTAACATTCATCTGCCGGAGTGTTGATCTAGTACAAATTGGCCATCATCATTTCATTGAATGTTGTTCTCACCATGTTATAGCTGAACCATGATATAGATGAACCATTGATTATTTAGCTTTAAATATCAATCACCCACTACATTTTATCTAGGGGCCGTTGTGGTCGTGATCGCATGGTAGTTGGATTAACAACTACCTATGCAATCAGTGCCTATCACCACTGATGCTGTGAGTTCTAATCATGATCAGGGCGAGGTGTACAACATTATTGTGATAAAGTTTGTCAGTGACTTGCAACAGATCAGTGGTTTTCTCCGGGTACTCCTGTTTCCTCCATCAATAAAACTGACCGCCACGATATAACTGAAAGAATGTTGAAAGTGGCGTTAAACACCATTAACCTATGATATGCTTTTCATCATTTATGTAAGCGTATCTTTATATTTTTGAGACAGGATGGATACACTAAAGGATTTATGTTCATGATATTTTATTTATATTTTTGAATCATGTTTTATGAATTTTCTTCTTCTTTGGTTACGGAAAACCATCAACGTACTGATGTTTACTTTCCTGCGCATGCCTGATAAAATGTTTCCAAATTTATAACATTTTTGGGAACATAGTAAATTACAGCTTGATATAATTGTTATTATTATTTTTTTTTAGTTATATATTATCAGTTTTTACAATTTTTCTTTTAATTTTGGATTTTACAATTTTTGTTTGATTTTCATTTTTTTCCCATTTTTTTATTTTTATTTTTACATTTATTAAAATAAAAACATGATTTCTGTTTATTTAAGGTGTGGATACGTATCAAGGAGCATATCGTTAGTGAGTGCACCCTTGAAGGATTTTGTAGTGGTGTTTTTGGTTATAATTTGTTCCAGTCTTTAATGGTTTGACAAAAAGAAAGAAAATTTATAACTGTCTTTATTGCATTGGATTTGTCTGTAGGAGTCTTTCCGGGAAGATCTTGTTGTAGACTGGCTCTGAAGTAATATATTTTATTTTGTGTAGTGATAGCGATATTTTCATTTATTACTTTGTGAAACATTATGAGCCTAGTTATTAGTCTGCGTTCTTGTAGAGTTTACCAATTCCTGGTGTTTAACATCTCAGACACACTGCTGGTGTTATGATGTCTGTTGCATGTATATCTGGCTGCCCGTCGCTGTACCTTTTCTAGCGAGTTTATGTTTTCGTTTGTGTGAGGATCCCAAACAGTGCAGCAGTATTCTAATTTGTGTCTTATTACGGTTTGATATGCTCGTTCTTTTATTGTTTGTGATTGTACTTTTAGATTTCTTTTGATAAAACATAATGATTTGTTTGCTTTGGCGGCAGTTTGTTGAATGTGGGTGTTCCATTTTCCGTGTTAGTATTCTGGTGTGTGTGTGTGTGCCAAATACTGTCTGCAGGGCCGTATTATGAACTTTGTAGGTCCTGGGCACTTTTTTTTTTATGCAAATTAAAATGAAGTGCACCAGACAAAATGCTTCTTTTCAGGTATTTCTTCATTTTCGTAAGTCCTAGACACTGTACCTAATAGATAATCCGGTACTGGTTGCGTGTGTCTCTAGATTGTCCAGTCTTTATTGCCCCTTCGGGTTTCTCTAACATTTATATGCAAAGATAAAAAAAAAAACAGATCGCGTCACTAGTCCTTTAAAAAACCAATGTGTTGTATAAAAGACAATATCAATGCAAATACCTATATAATATTTCGACATTCAGGAAATTTTATCAACTAGAGAGCCCGGATGGCTCAATGAGTTAGGTAGTTAGATTACCTAACAACCCATACAAACCTACCACCAATACGGCGTGGGTTTGCGCCCGATTTTGTAAATTACAAAAGGGTGCACTTGACTCGCAGTCGCAAGTGATAAAGTTTACCAGTTGCTTGCCTATGGTCGGTGGTTCTCTCCGGGTACTACGACTTCTTCCACCACTAAAATTGGTCGCCATGATATAGCTGAAATATTTCTGAAAGTGGCGTTAAACACAATCATTTAAATCAATCTTGTCTACTAATTAATTTAAGAGACAGACTTACCAGATCTTAAACAACAGATTCATTTAATACAAAGTTCTATTATTGTTACTTAGTGTCGTTTTTATTTATGAATGTATCAATAAACGCTCAATCCTTTTTTCTGCGGATGTCCATTTTCCGGTGTCTTCGTCGTAATTCATAAAAATACATGCTGTTGTTCACATACAAATGTTTACCGATTAAAATATAATAAGATAAAAAACTAACTAATAACATTATTTTGTTACTAAACTATTATATATTTTAATAAAAAGATAATTGAATTGAATTTTTTTTTTCTGATAATGACTATTTTTAAATTTAATAAAGATGTAGTATTTCTATACCATGTTGGTTTATGAAAAATAAAGATATATATTGATAAAAAAAAAGAAATCTAATTTATTGCACACGGTGCGTTTCTGGAATATCCTTCATCGGGTCATAGTAATAAACGAAAAAAATACCACACCGTCGGAACAATTTCAAAAATTAACAGAAAAATCGTAGTTCTAAAGAGACAAATTCGACAAACATAGCACACATGTAAGATTGGAAAACTAAATAATTTAAAAGTCTAAAAGTCTTTTGGAGCAAATTAACCAAAGGGTCTAAAAGGAATAGCCAAAATCAGCTACGAGGGACATACGTTGTTTTTTTTCCTACTACATAAAACCAATCAAGAACGGACAATCCAGAGCCACAGGCAACATTGGGTACACAAGACAAAGGATGAAGACAAAAACAAACAAACAAACAAAACCAAAAAACAAACAAAAAACAACTCAAACAAACAAACAAAAAAACCGCAACACAACACAGTTCTAAAAGTAAATAACTATGATCAACATGAACCCTACCAAAAACTGGGAGTGTTATTTGTGTATACTGGGAAGCTTTCTGATTTAAGTACTCCCATGTTGGCATTTTTGTAATTTCTCAATTGATTATACAATTCACATTTCCGTTTGCTGTGACATCTACTCATAATTGTATGTCTTGTCTTAATTTACGATGGTTAATCAATTAAACGCGAGTATAGTATATGACATTGAACTAAACTTTACGATTAAAGAGATTATTTCAATTTTCCGATTGTGAATTTTCCATTGATATGTAGCAACTTCTAGCAGCACCTGCATATATATATGGAGTATATCTCTCTCAATTGATCCGATATTCCAGAGCTTGTAGTCCATATCATGATTTCCTTGATAGAGGGTTGCTGCTAACATGGAAGCTACTGAACCAAGGGTTCCTATTGGGCATGCCACCATGACTTGGTTAACCGTTATAGAGTACAAATGTATATCTGTGTCACAAATCACCACGGATATGTTCCGTTTGTCGTCATCACATTCCAGTCCTTTCCTCATTCATGACTTATTACCGGATTTGTAACAAGAGTAACACGACGGGTGCCACGTATGGAGTAGGAACTGCTTAACCCTTCCTGAGCACCTGAGTTCACCCACGATTTTAGTGGGGTTGGTGCTACTCAATCTTTAGTTTTCTATGTAATCTTTTGTAGATCGCTGTTTGTCCTTTTGTACTTTTTCTTTTGGTCTTGTTTTTGTCTGTTCCTTTTCGATGTACGGCATCAGATCCCTTTGGTATCTTCGAACATTTCTTAATTCACATTCTCATTGTATTATAAATTATTTTTTTGCCTGTTAAAGATATAACTTACACTGTATGTAATGATGAACGGTTTCTATCATTGATTTGATCCCGAGACCTCTCATTCTGTATGCCAAACACCTGACCCACTGAACTAAAATGTAGATAGAGGAGGACGGTTATGACACGATTACCTATAAACATTTGTTACATGGAAATGCCCGTGACAAGAATCAAGAACAGTCATTTTTGATAAAACTGAGGTAGTCTTAATTTTGCAAAATTACCGAAAATCATTATTATATTTACAATATTTTTGAAACTATTTTTGAAATTAAAATTACAAAATAAAATATCAGGTATTGAATACACATGTACAGTACAGTAAATTACATGGTTCATTACACATTAATTTTTGGAGAGAAAATACTGACTATCTATTGGTAGGTTATTTTTTATTTACACTGTAGATAAGAGTCACAATAAGAAAGAAAGACTCAACAATAAGTTAGACATTTTGGATTACTCAAACATTTTCAAACTGAAACTAATTTGGAATATTATAATTGCTTCCTGTTGGCTCATTTTGTTGTTACTTTACTATTTCTAATTCTTACTTTTGTACAGAATATTTAAGATAAGTATAGGGGCCGTCATGGCAGGGATCGTATGGTAGTTGGATTTATAACTACCTTTGCAATCAGTGCCAATCACCACTAACGTTGTGAGTTCGAATCCCGTTCAGGCGAGGTGTACTCGAAACAACATGATGTGATAAAGTTTGTCAGTGACTTGCGGCAGGTCAGTAGTTTTCTCTGGGGTTTCCGGTTTCCTCCACTTAAAAACTGACTGCCACGATATAGCTGAAATAATATTGAAAGTGGCGTTAAACACCATAACCCCAACCCTTTAAGATAGCATGAAGAACGCGGACCTCCACGAAGACACCTTTTCATATTCGGAAATCTTATATTGCGCATGTCTGAATAAATGGTGGCGGTTGTGAAATTTTGGTGAAGGAAAGAATATTGAGATTATTGCAGTCTTTGACGATAATACAGAACAATTAACAACAGGATTGTTTAATAGGAAATCAAAACACATCAACACACATTTATCACTGGCGGTTTTTTCCCTATATTGAAATTTGACTTAGTTAAATTAATTTTTACAACTCACCACGCAGTTTACCATGACGGCCATTTAAACAAAAAAAAAAAAACATTTTTTTTTTTTTTATCTTGAAGTCCCATCTGAGAATTTGATATTGATTATTGTGCTGGTTATTATTGACAACTTTTATAACAACCAGTTTATATACATATTTTATGAGTCGTTTTATGTGACTGTGATAGGAACTTTTATAAATATTTATTATACGCGTCGCTATATATTATGGTGGTGAATTGACATATTATGTGTTTTATACTGTGGTGATAGTGACTTTTATGTATCCTTGATAGTGACTTTTATATATATATATTACGCGTCGTATTTATTATAGTGGTGGATTAACCTTCCTCTGTTATTGAGGTGTGCCTTGATTGGCAGAAATTCGTCTACAGATACAGATACAGATATCATAACATTATATAACGGATTTAGTATGTTACACAAATTTTCATTGGTTCTTCAACCATGAATGCCAGCATATATTCGGATTACAGACGAGGTATGTATGTACGTTTTCAGTCTCCCTAATTGGACCCTCGAAAAAAAATATATAACAACATGGCCGACAAAAATAGAATTATTTATGCTTCACTGAATCAATAGCACAATACCGAATAATACATGTATTCTTACCAAATTAAATGCTGTTTTTATACTCAAAACGGTTGTATTAAAAAAGATATTTGAAGGAAAAAACCATGGAAACAAACTTTGAAATGTTTGATGTCGCCAGGCCAGCGGAAACACTCTCCCATCTATGTAAGTGGTGAAAACAAAATGGGAAAAACAAAACAATAACAAAAATCCATGATTTTTTTTTACGACAGTTGGGTCTTTATTTAAAAAACAATGGTTGAATCCGTAATATATCTTTTATTTAGCTTTCAGACAAAGGTATATAATGCAAGGGCCCGGGTGGCTCAATGAGTTAGGTAGTTGGATTACCTAACAACTCATACAAGCCTATTACCAATACGGCGTGGGTTCGCGTCCGGCTTTGTCAATTACAAAAAAGGATGCACTCGACTCACAGCCGTAAGTGATAAAGTTTACCAGGTGCTTGCCCATTGTCGGTGGTTCTCTCCGAGTATTCCGGCTTCTTCCATCACTAAAACTGGTCGCCATGATATAGCTGAAATATTGTTGAAAGTGGCGTTAAACACAATAAATCATAAATCATATGATGTGAAATACCATGTCTGAATAACATATAATATCGTAAAGAGTACTGGAGACGGGTGTCAGAACACACCTTTTTAAGCTGGTGGAAAGTGCCGGCTAGAATTGCAGACCAGCTTCACAGTGGTCATTGCAATGTACCATAAATGCTGAAGACATTCCACATATGAATAATGTCCATGTATCGTACGATATAAATGAGCCATCTGTGATATTACTGGTATCTCATTTGGAATAAGCGATTATCTTTTGGCAATTAAAGGCATACAGGCTGTCAGAATTGAATTTTTTGTTTATATTAAATGTTGCCAATATTCGATGTTTTATACTAATAAAATCTTCTGAATAATAAGCCAGGTTTAAAAAATCTGTTATAATGTCGTAATTAGTGAAAAGAATTCGAATGCTTACCATCATCTGTTGGTGGAATCGCCATTAATTCATGATTAATTATGAATCGGCTGCAGTTCCGAAGTTTGCCGAGCAGCGTGTGATAACTGCTATAAATAACTAAGGATGATGATGAGGTAAGCATGTTGCGTGTAAATTCATTTGAATTAATAAAATTTAAGAAATATATCTAAGAAAATAGATCCCGGGGTAATCCGTCAATGTTTTTGTTCTTTCACGATTCGATTTTTGCATATCCGACATGTTCTTCACCAATAAACAATTTCGCACATTCCCTTTCCAAACGCTTTCCCAAATGAGTTCAATATCAGGTCGTATGAATATTGCGCGGGTCAACATTGAATTCTTTCCTTAGATGGAAGAAAATCAAACAGCGACGTATTTCCTTCGTTCTAGGCTATTTACGTATGATATAATGAAAAATTTCAACTGCACTATATCTTTATGGTTTTTAAATCAAAGTTTAGGTCTTATATTAGGAAACATTTTTTTTATTGAAATAACAGCCTGTGTGCCTTTAACACTAAAACATCCAAGGACCCGGGTGGCTCAATGAGTTAGCTAGTTGGATTACCTAACAACTCATACAAGCCTATCACCAACACGGCGTGGGTTCGCGCCCGGCTTTGTAAATTACAAAAAAAGGTGCAGCCGCAAGTGATAAAGTTTACCAGTTGCTTGCCCGTGGTCGGTGGTTCTCTCCAGGTACTCCGGCTTCTTCCACCACTAAAACTGGTCGCCATGATATAGTTGAGATATTGCTGAAAGTGGGTTTAAACACAATAAATCAAATTAAATCAAACAAACATCTATAGAGCATAAAAAGAAAAAACTGAAGCTGAGAGAGAGATGATAAGAATCCAAAAAATCAAAGAAGTACAGAGTATATAATGAAAAAAATGATAAGAAAAAAAAGACAAACAATGATCGACAAAACAAACAAAAATTGAATCCTATATGTAATACAAAAAAAAAAACCCCAAAGACAAAAGCTATTTTGTTTACACACAGTAGATACTAGGATAAGCAATTTTGGAGCTATGGGATGTTAGTTATAACAGATGCCACAATAGTTTGTGTTATGGTATAAAGAAAGGCCCGGGTGGCTCAATGAGTTAGGTAGTTGGATTACCTAACAACTCATACAAGCCTATCACCAATACGTCGTGGGTTCGCGTCCGGCTTTGTAAATTACAAAAAAGGGTGCACTCGACTCGCAACCGCAAGTGATAAAGCTTACCAGTTGCTTGTCCATGGTCGGTGGTTCTCTCCGGGTACTCTGGCTTCTTCCACCACTAAAACTGGTTGCAATGATATAGCTGAAATATTGCTGAAAGTGGCTTTAAACACAATAAAGCAATCAATCAACGGTATAAAGATGTACACGAGACTTACACGACCAGTTTGTACAGCTAAGCCAGTGTACACAAATAAAAGCTAATACAGCAGATTTTATGGATCTAAATTTGTATTTTTTTGCAATAAAAAAATAGTTGAGAATTAGATATATTTAGAATGTTCGTTACGATATATTTCTCTTTGGTCTGTCCAAAATACAAGAATGTACGGAATACAAGAAAAATATAAGCATTTTAAAATATATTTAAGAGAAATCAAATAAAAATGAATTTTAAATAAACTTTGATTTTAGAAATGAATATAAAAATTGGAGGAAAAGCGTCAAATTTCAATTTTAATATGTGTGAAAATATTGAAAAATGATTGGCTGGATCAATTTATTCATAAAAATATCAAATACATTTTTTTTTGGAGTATTTGATCGTTGAAACCCTCTTTAATTACTTAATAACTGTGAATTATAGAATAAAGAAGTAATACGGATTTAAACTTGACGAATCGAGCACACCTCAAAACTAAATGAATTCCAATCAGAGGGGCCATGTTTCTCACTTTCACGTGCACGGCTTTCAACGTATTGTCTCCTGGGTATATAAACTCGTGCAATCCTCAACTCTAAGCCACCGTTCTAACACCTGGAATAGAAGTAGATTTTGTAAGTACTGTTTTTAGTTTTATTCTGTGAAATTAGTACATAATTTTTGTATTAAAACAAAGTGAGGAACTTGAACTTTCAATTTCATGTGATTGTCTCATTTAAATATTTTCTTTATCATATTGTCCAGCATTGCTTGAAAAACAAACTTCAGTATTTTGACATATATTTCTTGAAATAATTTGTAAATTAAGATATTTTTTAAAGTTTTAAAATTTTATTTTCAGTCTCTCAATAAATATCCAAGATGCGTCTGACCCTTGCTTGTCTTCTGTTCATTGTCATCTGCATGACTGTTTCTGCACGATCCCCGTATGGAAAAAATAATAAAGACAAAAAGTATTACAGATATTTTCTGACGGGTTATTCAATGTACAGAGCATCAAGAAATATCAGATGGGGCAGATGGGGAGAGAAAAGAGGTTAGTAATTATTTAAGTTTTAACATTTTACCTAAATTTGAATTATATAATTTGGAAATTTTAGTGTTATTCGGCCCAAAATGTTTGGAGAATTGTAGTGGGTCTGTTGGGTGTTATCGTCGCCCATATGTAGTCGCAATGGTCTTCGTGCAACAACTTCTACGTTAGCGTTATGGTGTTTAACGCCACTTTCAAAACAATTTCAGTTGTATCGTGGCGGTCAGTTTTATTGGTGGAAGAAACCGGAATACCCGGAGAAAAACATCGACTTGAGGTAAGTCACTTGCAAACTTTGTCACATAATGTATCGATTACCAACTCGTCTGAGCAGGATTGTATAGGTAGTTGTAACATCCAACTACAATTTACGATCACGTCCATGACAGTCCCTCAATAACTTCTAGTAGACCGATCCTTATAAATTGTAACACCATGGGCCATTACATAGTAAATGTTGGGATTAATTTGGGGCCTTGTAATCTTGCCCTTCCAAAAGAGGCCCTAATACTGCCCAAAGAAGTGTTTTCTTCTCTATGTAAAGCATTATCTGTTTGAAGAATTCCTCTGAAAAATGCATGGAGTTTACATTTGACATAAAAGTGTGTCAAAAAGGAGGAATCGCGGAATGTGTCCAGAGGAAGTCGTCTATCTCTTTCATATTTAAGAAACTTGACCAAGAAGTGCTAATTTCCAAAATTGGAACCTTTTCATCCATTTAGTGGGTTTTTTGCAAAATGAAATTCTTTTCTACTAATCATAATCGAATTATAATTGGGCTTTCCTTCTAATCGAATTAAAATTGGACTTTTCTACTCAATTGAATTAAAATTGGACTTTTCTACTCAATTGAATTAAAATTGGACTTTTCTACTCATTGAATTAAAATTATACTTTTCTACTCGTTGAATTAAAATTGGGACTTTTCTTCTCATTGAATTAAAATTGGTCTTTTCTACTCATTAATTGAATTAATATTCAGACCTAATCATTCTTTAGCATACTCGACTATGTAACGACATCCTTTATGGGATCACATCGGAGATTATATTCTTAACGGACCAATGAGCGATGAGCCTACTATATCTTAAGTTATCATAACCGATTAGACGCCAAGAGCAGTTGTTCGATGAATTTTTAACTGTCGTGCACCTGATGAACGGAAGTGATGAATGAAAGGTTACATAAGGTGGACCAAAACTAGTTGAATTAAGTGTATCGATAGAAACGAATGCATGTATTTAAGATCTAAAATTTACTGTTTGACGTTGTATCTGGTACTTTTTGGTTTTAAGATGTGACTAAAATTGTATTTTCATGGTGTAACATTACAATTTTCAATGACTATTTTCTAGGTGTTGGTGCCGGTAAGGGCAGACCAGAAGAAATGTTGGCAGAAATGTTTATGCTTCTTGATGAGGACCACGATGGTGTTGTTGATATAAATGAATTGAGGGATGACATGGAAACGGTCTTGAAAGGAGAAACCAGAACCCCGGAGGAATTAATGGCGGAGACGGATACAAACGGGGATGGAAATATTGACTTCGATGGTGGGTATTCACTATTAATAAAACTTTTTAGCGAAATCTGAAATGCTGTGATTGGTCTCTTAGAGGACATGGTCTCTAGGTCCTCTATATTAACTACTGCTATTTTTTGATTTTTATCATTGAAATAATTATTTGCTAGATAACATGTTTTGTAAATTGTAAGGTCTAGGCCACATCACCTGGAGTTTGTGAGAGAAGGTTAATACTTTACGGCTATTTTTTACTAAAATAGATTGCCATTTTAATATTTACACTATGTACCAATTGGCTTTGTAAATGTTCTAAGCGATTTTCAGCAATTCTCGACAGATTTATTTTTAAATTGGATTTGCATGACTTGTAGAAATAACTTCAATTTGGTCATCAATTAACTAGAGATTGAACTGCAGCACATTACATACATTTACTGCATGATTTGTACAAATCCCTGATTTCACACATGCATCTATGTTCTAGGATCTTTTACATCTAGATTACACTTGTACTAGAGTCACAAATGTCTTGATGTAGAGCTTAAATTCAAATTCTTTATTGATGAAATCTACCAAAGAATTGTCATCGGCAACAATACAATCAACAGACATACATGAAACAATTAAAAACAAAAAAAGTAGCACGAGGGCTGAGGAGGCAAAAAGTCACTATAACGAACTTGTATAAACAAATACAATATAAATACACTAATATTAAGGTTACTTTGCATTGCTCTTAAGTAACTTTATTTCTCTCGCTGCACATTTCAGAGATACCTATTGCACATATTTTCATAATATCGTAATCATTACTGCTAAGAATATATTTAAATTTATCTGAATCGGACATAACCAAAAAATTGGGAACAATTTCAGTGACCTTACTAAGATTCGATTGAGATGAAGTCAATTTATTACACTATAACAAAGTGGTATTCATTTTCTATTTCTAATTTACATATTGGGCAAAGTCTATTTTTTAAAGGAATATTTTGGTGACGACCTTGTTCAATTAAAAGATTACTAATCCGCAGTTTGACAAAGTTAGATACAATATTTTTCTGAATATCCAGTAACAAAAAATTTTCCAAAACATATTCAGATTTTAGTTCCCTATAAGTTCTCAATTTATTCTTTGTTTTATCATCATTATAAAGCTCTCTCTTCCAGTAACTGATGAAATTGTCACCAATCTTGTTATAGAAGGCTTTTAATAATTTATTTTTGGAAAATGTGTATAAAGCTTATAATTTGGTGAATCTGTTTGAAAATATTTCTAATTTTATTTTTTCAGAATTCGTTGAATGTATCCAATCTGGCAGTCCATAGAAGAGATGTGTGCCACCATTTTTCTCCTCTGTGGTGAATGATGATGCAACATATTTATATCTATTTTAATAAAAGTGAAAAGATATTTAGTTTTAAATCATTTTTATGTCTAGCAGTTGGTAGTCTCTAATCTATTAGAATATCAAGATTATTCTCGATGTCCATTTCCCTCAGACTTGTCTAACAACCGACACAAACTTGATGTCTTTGTGTAAAGAGTTGTCCCACTTGAAAATGTTACTTGTGATAAAATATTTTATTTCTGAACGGTCATTGTTAAGAGTAATTATTCCACTATATCGTGGCTAGAGCACGTTATATTTCTGTGATGTCTGGAGTGAGTTGTTTTGTTACATGCGAAGTTCAATGAAAATAGCATGTTGTGGTCCCATAATCTGTTCATTTTACTAGTTTTACTTGTGAATTTTACATCAGCTTTAACATTGTCTTCTTCTTAAGGTTTAAATATCTACAAATTATTAGAAACTAATGCGATGTCCTTTCTATTCCTAGAGCGTATATAGAACTCGTATAAAAAATCTAATTTGGAATGTGCAAAATGTCTGTTCTTTAAATTGTCAACTTGCCACAGACTTATTTTCCGGATATAATTTTGTAATTACACGCGTCTATGGTTGGATTTTGATACTGAGTATGTAATAAAACACTACACATTGCTTAGTATATTTAAGGAGTTTGAAGATACCAGTATATTTAAGAGTTTGAAGATGCCAAAGGGGCAATCGGAATCCGTATATCACGAAGAACAGACGATACAATGGCCAAAAGAAAATAAACAAAAGGACAAACAACGATCTACAAAATATACATATAAAACTAAAGATCGAGTAACACGAACCCCACTAAAAACCGGGGGTGCACTCAGTTTTTCTGGAAATTGCAATACATGTATCCAAATTTTACCGAAGTTTAAGCGCCATACCAGATTTTAGCAACTAATGCACATCATCTGTTATAGCAAATTGCTAATGCAAGATGGCCACTGAACAGCAGAATCGTAAAATTGCCTCGAATGTTACTTTGAACAAGGGGCGTTTTCTACTGGTCGGAAATCCACAATGGCTCTCGACAAAGTTTGTGTTTATTTATCAAGTGTTCAATAGCGGGAAACTGTTTTACAGGAACATGACGATGTGCAAAAGGAACAAAGAATGTGATGGAGAAAAGTTGAAATTTTCTCGGGTACAACACATGTCACGGAGAGAAACACTACCCGACAACTGTCCGAGAGAGACACTACCCGACAATTGTCACGGAGAGAGAGACACTACCTGACATTTTATATTTTTACCTTTTTAATGTTCAGAAAGCTAAATAAGCCAGTTAACAAAATTAAACAACAAAATGTTATCGGCATCCGTGCTTTCGATTCTCGTTTATATTTAGACATTTCAATGTCTTTCAAGTGTCCCAAATGTTCATGTGGTCTGTCTGATTTGTTATTAGTTGCGGTCGGTTCGTTAGTTGTTTTTGTATTGCGAGAATACATTTTAAAAGTTCGCATACTCGTCAGTTTTGAACATAAATTATGCCAGATCTGAAATACTTGAATGGTGTCTTGTATTTTGTTTTAACAAAGCTTACTATCGAGTCATATAATACAAAGTTTTGACTGTAGTCGCCGTAGCCGAGTGGTTGGATGGATGTCTTGAAAGTCAAAGTAGAATTTAAAAAGCCCAGCAGAGGTTCGATACCAGAAAGTCCCAAAAATATGAATATAACGTTTTTAAGCATAAAACAGTAAAAGGTTAGTTCATATATTCAAGAACAAAAGCATAAACTGCAGATTCTTGAAAATAATCCACTGTTCGAACAATAGTGTGACGTCAGAGAAATGTATTATATACACAAAGAATAAAGTTAAGCACCCTCATGCTTTTTTGAAATGACAAATGATACAAGTATCACGAGATTACTTACCAGATAATCTCAAGAACGCAATGGTGACCTGTTAGGACATTACATTGGCTGTAAGAAACCACACAAAAAAAAATAAAGAAAAATGTTAATTTAATGAATATTTAATCACAATATCACAAGGCCAGTTTTTGCAGTAAAACGTCCATCTTAAGTATTGACCTTCACAGTTCAAAAAGCACGATAAGATTGTCATTTCACTTTCAAAACGTCACTTATGAATCACTATTGTTCAAAGTTCAGTACCGGGTGTAACCCCCACTGCTTGAATGACGGCCTCAATCCTGCGTCTCATCCCTCCAGTTAGACGTCGGATGTCCTGTTGTGATAGCTGCTGCCATTCCCGATGCAATGCTGTTTCAAACTGACGAATGTTTTGCACAGGAGGTTCAAATATATGTTTTACGGTTTGACGTTGCATCTGGTACTTTTTGGTTTTAAGATTTGACTAAAATTGTATTTTCATGTTAACATTACAATTTTCAATGACAATTTTCTAGGAGTTGGTGCCAGTAAGGGCAGACCAGAGGAAATGTGGGCAGAAATGTTTAAGCTTCTTGATGAGGATCATGATGGTGTTATTGATATAGATGAATTGAGGGATGACATGGAAACCGTCTTGACAGGAGAAACCAGAACCCCGGAGGAATTAATGGCGGAAACGGATACAAACGGAGATGGAAATATTGACTTCAATGGTAGGTATTCACTATTAAAACTTTTTAGTGAAATCTGAAAATGCTAGTGTCAAGGTTCTTTACTGATATAACCTTATTCTCTAAACCAATGTTACAAAGGCTACAGAGTAAGTTCAAATTGATACAAAGTAAATACATATTATTACATCAATTATCAATATTATGGGTGTACATTGAATACAAATGATACTAATACTAACAGGTGTGATGGTTTTTCAAGGAGAACCTATTTTCTTATTTATTATATCATTAAGTTTTCTTAATTTGCTAATAGTTCCTCGACATTAATTATAGCCATTTTTTTGTTTTTCTTGTGATTGAAATATTTATTTACTATATATATAACATGTTTTGTAAATTATAAGGGCTAGACCATTGCCTAGAGTTTGTGAGAGGTTAGTGTTTTTACTGCCTGCTACTGTTTATTGAAATATATTTTGCCATTATTTAATATTTATTTACACTAGCTATTCCTTCTAGAATTAACTGTTTGTTCAATTTTGTCATCAAATTTGTTTGCAAATTGCAAATATGAAAATAATCTCAGAAGGTTGAATTAATGAACTGCAGCAAATTACATACATTTTCACCATGATTTGCACAAATTGCTGATTTCACACTTACAACCATGCTCTAGGATCGTGTTACATCTAGATGTACACTTGTACTACGAGATAAAAAGATGTTTTAATATAGAGCTTATGATCTGGTAAATCTGTTTGAAAATATTTCTAATTTTATATTTTCAGAATTCGTTGAATGTATCCAATCTGGCAATCCATAGAAGAGATGTGTGCCACCATTTTCCTTCCTCTGTGGTGAATGATGACGTTAATGATATCAGATCTGGCAATCCATAGAAGAGATGTGTGCCACCATTTTTCTTCCTCTGTGGTGAATGATGATGCAACATATTTATATCTATTTTAATAAAAGTGAAAAAATATTTAGTTTTAAATCATTTTACTTTGTCTAGTAATGAGTAGTCTCTATTAGAATACCATTCTCGCTGTCCAATTCCCTCAGACCTGTCATACAACAAACATAATATTTATGTCTTTGGTGGTAAACAGTTGTCCCATTTGAAAATGTTAACTTGTGAATTTCATTTCTGAACGTTTAGTGCCAAGAGCAATTCCGCTATATCATGACTAGAGCACGTTTACATTTCGATGATGTGCCAAATGACTTATTCTGTTACATGCGATTTGATTTGATTTTTGGTGCTTAACGCCACTTTCAGCAATTTTTCAGCAATATCATGGCGACCAGTTTTAGTGGTGGAAGTACCCGGAGAGAACCACCGACCATGGGCAAACAACTGGTGAACTTTATCACTTGCGGCTGCGAGTCGAGTGCACCCTTTTTGTAATTTACAAAGCCTGGCGCGAACCCACACCGTATTGGTGATAGCCTGAGGTTTAAAAATAACATGTTGTCATCCCATAACCTGTTCATTATTCTAATGTTACTTGTGAAATTTACATTTGCTGTGAAATTATCCTGTTTTAAAGTCTTAAATATCTACAAAATATTAGAAACTCGAATATGTTGTCATTTCTGTTCCTAGAACGTATATCTTTCGTGGCCTAGGGGAAGCAAAATGATTTGTGATCGTTTTTAACTTTTTAATTTTTACCTCCGCAAAATAGTTCTCCAAGAAATGGGGGAAACAATCATTTTTAAGAGAGAATTGATTTGAAATAAGTGATTTATTTTGATCTTTATTGATATTTATAATGATTAAAACAATTTTAAGTACATTTTTTTTACTGTTTCTAAATTTTACAAAAATCTTGTAAAATGAGCGTTGACAGAGATGTTGTGTAGCGTAGCAGGAACGACAACTCTGGATAGAGAATGGAATGTTAGCATCATATCTGGAAATCACAGTGAAAGCTTCAAACAATTATATACCTGTTGGTAGAAAGTTAGAAAACAGAAACCAAAAGGTATACGTGAAAAACAGTGGTCAATATACTGTGACCAGAAATTCAAATATCTTACCTCATACATAACTGTAAGAAAATGATTGGTTTAGCGTGAACACGTGAACATCCTGTATAACTCATTACAGGGCGTCTGAGCCTCTTGTATGTTTTTCATACAGGGTTAGTAAATTTCATACAGGGTGAGTAAATTTCATTCAGGGTTAGTAAATATTTTATAGACTCATAAAAGTAAGAAACAACTCAGAACTTCAAATCCAAAGGATGGTCGTTAAGATATATTCGTTACACAGTGTGTTAGTGTTATACGGGGTCAGTAAATTCCATATGGGGCTCGACCCTCGACTTCGTCTCGCCCCATATGGAATTTACTGACCCCGTATATAACGTTCGTCTCGCCCCATATGGAATTTACTGACCCCCTATATAACGTATTAGGTCACTAACACACTGTGTAACTAATAATACAAATACAAATACCAATATGCAGTCTGATAACGAGGCTATAGCAACAGATACAAAGAGGTCTCCAAATAGAAACACGGACACTATACACGTGGACATATGATCAGAACAATAAACTTGACCATCAATCTACCACTCCTGAGAAACCTCAAACACATAATCATAGAAATGTCACAAACAAAATTGAAATTTAGACTTGATTTGGTGTCCAAAAATTGTGGCGGGGTTAAACCAGATATAGATTTATAAACCATGCCTTGACCGATATGTAGATCTCCTAAAGCCATTCTGATATAAACACTCCTAATTGTACTGGAACGACAACGACAATATAATTTTAATAGAAACAAATACACATGGAGAAAATTATTAGTGCATGGTATGTTTTTGTAGTAACCTCTGAAGTAAGACCCCTTTGGTTGTAAACAAAATATTGGGGGACTGGACACTGAAAACTGGGTAAGAAATGGTCACTAATAAATTAGATGCTTGTTGGATCTATATTTCCTTTGGCGATACACTTAACATCCAACATTCAACTTGGGGTAATGTCAGGTAAAACATTCACTTGGGGTCATGTCAGGTAAAAATGCAACTTGGGGTCATGTCAGGTGAAACATTCAACTTGGGGTCACGTCAGGTAAAACATTCAACTTGGGGTCATGTCAGGTAAAAAATGCAACTTGGGGTCATGTCATGTAAAACATTCAACTTGGGGTTATGTCAGGGTAAATTTTTCCTTCATTGTTGGTCGTTTGAATAATATGAGCCTCGACATGACCTCAAAAGGGATATTGCTTGATGTTGGTGTATCTCTAGAAATAAGGTACAGAAAATAATTAGATTCTAAAATTGTCATCCAATAGATTAAAGAGACTTATTAGGAAAAATTAAATGATTAAAAAGTACAGGCATATTTTATTTTTTTATTAAATAAGAAATTCCAACCGAATCTTGAATAACAGTCATCATTAACCACAGAGGAAGAAAGAAATATGGTGGCACATATCTCTTCTGTGGATTGCCCGATCTGATATATCATTTAAAAACTCTGAAAAATAAAATATGGAATATTTCAAACACTTCCACCAATCCATAACATACACATCGGGAAGTTGTCTCGCCTCATAGTACAAGTGTACGATTACATTTGTAAAATCGTCAATTTATTCCTTAATTACCCTGGGTGTGGAGAAATTGGTGCAGTTCAACCTTTGAACTTCACATTATTTTCACCCAAAATGTTTACCATAAGCGAATCGAACAAATAGTTTATAAATAGGTATTATTTCTACAGCATACACAAAAACAACCGGTACGATCTAAACGACAATAGTCAGAGATGTAAAATCACTTGGCTCTGAGTTTGGTATACCAATCTTGCGAATGAATCATGTAACTTTTAGGGAGTTTAGTGAAGAAAAAACCCCAGACTATTACATACTTTTCAATCATAGAAACAAATGTAAAGTATCCCAAAAACAATGTCATGTCCCTTCAGTTGATCTTTCGGTAATAACTTACCAATAACGTACACCCTACCCTTAATTCCCAGGTGTTGGCTTACATGTATTTTATAATTACAACATATAACCAATTTTTAAATTATATACTCGGCATTTGAGTCAGCGAGTGCTTAACGCCACCTAGGCAATTTTTCAGCTATATCATGGGGACTCCGTGAGAACAAGTAAATTTTCAATGAAATGACGAGATCAACTTTGTACTAGACCAACACGCCGAGTTGATTTTTATAATTCTAGTTCACTGAAGCAGTCCGCATGTAGACACGTCGCTTCACTCCGACACATTATCATAATTCCGAGCAAACCAGTCTTTATTACTCTTGAAATGCTGCGTGCTTAGCAGAGAAACAACACTTATCAATTTTATAGTTTTTGCTTTGACCCGTTCGGAGCTTAAGCCCACGATCTACCACACTCGATGCTAGCACGCTAACCATTACATCACCTATGCGGTAAAGGCTCGTGTCAAAACAGATGTTGCATTATATTTTAACAAAAACGCATAAAATCTAATTGAAAAATAGAGGGTTAGGGTCATAGTGTGTAACGCCACTTTCAATAATATTTCAGTTATATTGTGGCGGTTGAAAAATAAGACTATCCACCATTGAAGTCAATATTTCCATCTCCACTTGTATCTGTCTCAGCCATTAAATCCTCCGGGGTTCTGGTTTCTCCTTTCAAGACGGTTGCCATGTTGTTCTTTAATTCATCTATATCAACACGTTAATCGTCATCTTCATCAAGAAGCTTAAACATTTTGTCTCATGAAGGGAATTCGTTTGATTGTACGGACGCTTGGGACATTTTATAGCAACACCACTAAATTTACACCATCCAATGCTCTTGTAATAGTTTTACAATTCAATATGTAAAATTGGTAGTGGAATGGATCAAAGCTGAAAACCTACGTCTGGCTACCTGCTGTAACGATTGAACAAGAGGCTTACAAAGCTAATCAAGAGACGGTACTTTTATTGATATTTAATAACCGAGTACTATAATTTAGTGCTTCAAAAATATATAATCCCATAAAATTAACGCTTCATGACTGATTTGATAAACATCAAATGCGCAATTTGACAGCTATTTACAAGAACAAGTTACATTCGACGAGATGATGTCGGCTTTATACTAAACCAACACGCTTAGTTTCATCTTTATAGTTTAGTGTCAGCTCACTGAAACTTGCTGATCCACTGACACATTATATACTAAACCAACACGCTTAGTTTCATCTTTATAGTTTAGTGTCAGCTCACTGAAACTTGTTGATCCACTGACACATTATATACTAAACCAACACGCTTAGTTTCATCTTTATAGTTTAGTGTCAGCTCACTGAAACTTGTTGATCCACTGACACATTATATACTAAACCAACACGCTTAGTTTCATCTTTATAGTTTAGTGTCAGCTCACTGAAACTTGTTGATCCACTGACACATTATATACTAAACCAACACGCTTAGTTTCATCTTTATAGTTTAGTGTCAGCTCACTGAAACTTGTTGATCCACTGACACATTATATACTAAACCAACACGCTTAGTTTCATCTTTATAGTTTAGTGTCAGCTCACTGAAACTTGTTGATCCACTGACACATTATATACTAAACCAACACGCTTAGTTTCATCTTTATAGTTTAGTGTCAGCTCACTGAAACTTGTTGATCCACTGACACATTATATACTAAACCAACACGCTTAGTTTCATCTTTATAGTTTAGTGTCAGCTCACTGAAACTTGTTAATCCACTGACACATTATATACTAAACCAACACGCTTAGTTTCATCTTTATAGTTTAGTGTCAGCTCACTGAAACTTGTTGATCCACTGACACATTATATACTAAACCAACACGCTTAGTTTCATCTTTATAGTTTAGTGTCAGCTCACTGAAACCTGTTGATCCACTGACACATTATATAATAAACCAACACGCTTAGTTTCATCGTTATAGTTTAGTGTCAGCTCACTGAAACTTGTTGATCCACTGACACATTATATACTAAACCAACACGCTTAGTTTCATCTTTATAGCTTAGTGTCAGCTCACTGAACCTTGTTGATCCACTGACACATTATATACTAAACCAACACGCTTAGTTTCATCTTTATAGTTTAGTGTCAGCTCACTGAAACTTGTTGATCCACTGACACATTATATACTAAACCAACACGCTTAGCTTCATCTTTATAGTTTAGTGTCAGCTCACTGAAACTTGTTGATCCACTGACACATTATATACTAAACCAACACGCTTAGTTTCATCTTTATAGTTTAGTGTCAGCTCACTGAAATTTGTTGATCCACTGACACATTATATACTAAACCAACACGCTTAGTTTCATCTTTATAGTTTAGTGTCAGCTCACTGAAACTTGTTGATCCACTGACACATTATATACTAAACCAACACGCTTAGTTTCATCTTTATAGTTTAGTGTCAGCTCACTGAAACTTGTTGATCCACTGACACATTATATACTAAACCAACACGCTTAGTTTCATCTTTATAGTTTAGTGTCAGCTCACTGAAACTTGTTGATCCACTGACACATTATATACTAAACCAACACGCTTAGTTTCATCTTTATAGTTTAGTGTCAGCTCACTGAAACTTGTTGATCCACTGACACATTATATACTAAACCAACACGCTTAGTTTCATCTTTATAGTTTAGTGTCAGCTCACTGAAACTTGTTGATCCACTGACACATTATATACTAAACCAACACGCTTAGTTTCATCTTTATAGTTTAGTGTCAGCTCACTGAAACTTGTTGATCCACTGACACATTATATACTAAACCAACACGCTTAGTTTCATCTTTATAGTTTAGTGTCAGCTCACTGAAACTTGTTGATCCACTGACACATTATATACTAAACCAACACGCTTAGTTTCATCTTTATAGTTTAGTGTCAGCTCACTGAAACTTGTTGATCCACTGACACATTATATACTAAACCAACACGCTTAGTTTCATCTTTATAGTTTAGTGTCAGCTCACTGAAACTTGTTGATCCACTGACACATTATATACTAAACCAACACGTTTAGTTTCATCTTTATAGTTTAGTGTCAGCTCACTGAAACTTGTTGATCCACTGACACATTATATACTAAACCAACACGCTTAGTTTCATCTTTATAGTTTAGTGTCAGCTCACTGAAACTTGTTGATCCACTGACACATTATATACTAAACCAACACGCTTAGTTTCATCTTTATAGTTTAGTGTCAGCTCACTGAAACTTGTTGATCCACTGACACATTATATACTAAACCAACACGCTTAGTTTCATCTTTATAGTTTAGTGTCAGCTCACTGAAACTTGTTGATCCACTGACACATTATATACTAAACCAACACGCTTAGTTTCATCTTTATAGTTTAGTGTCAGCTCACTGAAACTTGTTGATCCACTGACACATTATATACTAAACCAACACGCTTAGTTTCATCTTTATAGTTTAGTGTCAGCTCACTGAAACTTGTTGATCCACTGACACATTATATACTAAACCAACACGCTTAGTTTCATCTTTATAGTTTAGTGTCAGCTCACTGAAACTTGTTGATCCACTGACACATTATATACTAAACCAACACGCTTAGTTTCATCTTTATTGTTTAGTGTCAGCTCACTGAAACTTGTTGATCCACTGACACATTATATACTAAACCAACACGCTTAGTTTCATCTTTATAGTTTAGTGTCAGCTCACTGAAACTTGTTGATCCACTGACACATTATATACTAAACCAACACGCTTAGTTTCATCTTTATAGTTTAGTGTCAGCTCACTGAAACTTGTTGATCCACTGACACATTATATACTAAACCAACACGCTTAGTTTCATCTTTATAGTTTAGTGTCAGCTCACTGAAATTTGTTGATCCACTGACACATTATATACTAAACCAACACGCTTAGTTTCATCTTTATAGTTTAGTGTCAGCTCACTGAAACTTGTTGATCCACTGACACATTATATACTAAACCAACACGCTTAGTTTCATCTTTATAGTTTAGTGTCAGCTCACTGAAACTTGTTGATCCACTGACACATTATATACTAAATCAACACGCTTAGTTTCATCTTTATAGTTTAGTGTCAGCTCACTGAAACTTGTTGATCCACTGACACATTATATACTAAACCAACACTCTTAGTTTCATCTTTATAGTTTAGTGTCAGCTCACTGAAACTTGTTGATCCACTGACACATTATATACTAAACCAACACGCTTAGTTTCATCTTTATAGTTTAGTGTCAGCTCACTGAAACTTGTTGATCCACTGACACATTATATACTAAACCAACACGCTTAGTTTCATCTTTATAGTTTAGTGTCAGCTCACTGAAACTTGTTGATCCACTGACACATTATATACTAAACCAACACGTTTAGTTTCATCTTTATAGTTTAGTGTCAGCTCACTGAAACTTGTTGATCCACTGACACATTATATACTAAACCAACACGCTTAGTTTCATCTTTATAGTTTAGTGTCAGCTCACTGAAACTTGTTGATCCACTGACACATTATATACTAAACCAACACGCTTAGTTTCATCTTTATAGTTTAGTGTCAGCTCACTGAAACTTGTTGATCCACTGACACATTATATACTAAACCAACACGCTTAGTTTCATCTTTATAGCTTAGTGTCAGCTCACTGAAACTTGTTGATCCACTGACACATTATATACTAAACCAACACGCTTAGTTTCATCTTTATAGTTTAGTGTCAGCTCACTGAAACTTGTTGATCCACTGACACATTATATACTAAACCAACACGCTTAGTTTCATCTTTATAGTTTAGTGTCAGCTCACTGAAACTTGTTGATCCACTGACACATTATATACTAAACCAACACGCTTAGTTTCATCTTTATAGTTTAGTGTCAGCTCACTGAAACTTGTTGATCCACTGACACATTATATACTAAACCAACACGCTTAGTTTCATCTTTATTGTTTAGTGTCAGCTCACTGAAACTTGTTGATCCACTGACACATTATATACTAAACCAACACGCTTAGTTTCATCTTTATAGTTTAGTGTCAGCTCACTGAAACTTGTTGATCCACTGACACATTATATACTAAACCAACACGCTTAGTTTCATCTTTATAGTTTAGTGTCAGCTCACTGAAACTTGTTGATCCGCTGACACATTATATACTAAACCAACACGCTTAGTTTCATCTTTATAGTTTAGTGTCAGCTCACTGAAATTTGTTGATCCACTGACACATTATATACTAAACCAACACGCTTAGTTTCATCTTTATAGTTTAGTGTCAGCTCACTGAAACTTGTTGATCCACTGACACATTATATACTAAACCAACACGCTTAGTTTCATCTTTATAGTTTAGTGTCAGCTCACTGAAACTTGTTGATCCACTGACACATTATATACTAAATCAACACGCTTAGTTTCATCTTTATAGTTTAGTGTCAGCTCACTGAAACTTGTTGATCCACTGACACATTATATACTAAACCAACACGCTTAGTTTCATCTTTATAGTTTAGTGTCAGCTCACTGAAACTTGTTGATCCACTGACACATTGTATACTAAACCAACACGCTTAGTTTCATTTTTATAGTTTAGTGTCAGCACACTGAAACTTGTTAATCCACTGACACATTATATACTAAACCAACACGCTTAGTTTCATCTTTATAGTTTAGTGTCAGCTCACTGAAACTTGTTAATCCACTGACACATTATATAATAAACCAACACGCTTAGTTTCATCTTTATAGTTTAGTGTCAGCTCACTGAAACTTGTTGATCCACTGACACATTATATACTAAACCAACACGCTTAGTTTCATCTTTATAGTTTAGTGTCAGCTCACTGAAACTTGTTGATCCACTGACACATTATATACTAAACCAACACGCTTAGTTTCATCTTTATAGTTTAGTGTCAGCTCACTGAAACTTGTTGATCCACTGACACATTATATAATAAACCAACACGCTTAGTTTCATCGTTATAGTTTAGTGTCAGCTCACTGAAACTTGTTGATCCACTGACACATTATATACTAAACCAACACGCTTAGTTTCATCTTTATAGCTTAGTGTCAGCTCACTGAACCTTGTTGATCCACTGATACATTATATACTAAACCAACACGCTTAGTTTCATCTTTATAGTTTAGTGTCAGCTCACTGAAACTTGTTGATCCACTGACACATTATATAATAAACCAACACGCTTAGTTTCATCTTTATAGTTTAGTGTCAGCTCACTGAAACTTGTTGATCCACTGACACATTATATACTAAACCAACACGCTTAGTTTCATCTTTATAGTTTAGTGTCAGCTCACTGAAACTTGTTGATCCACTGACACATTATATACTAAACCAACACGCTTAGTTTCATCTTTATAGTTTAGTGTCAGCTCACTGAAACTTGTTGATCCACTGACACATTATATACTAAATCAACACGCTTAGTTTCATCTTTATAGTTTAGTGTCAGCTCACTGAAACTTGTTGATCCACTGACACATTATATACTAAACCAACACGCTTAGTTTCATCTTTATAGTTTAGTGTCAGCTCACTGAAACTTGTTGATCCACTGACACATTATATACTAAACCAACACGCTTAGTTTCATCTTTATAGTTTAGTGTCAGCTCACTGAAACTTGTTGATCCACTGACACATTATATACTAAACCAACACGCTTAGTTTCATCTTTATAGTTTAGTGTCAGCTCACTGAAACTTGTTGATCCACTGACACATTATATACTAAACCAACACGCTTAGCTTCATCTTTATAGTTTAGTGTCAGCTCACTGAAACTTGTTGATCCACTGACACATTATATACTAAACCAACACGCTTAGT
Organism: Bathymodiolus brooksi; assembly: GCA_963680875.1. Lineage (NCBI taxonomy): Eukaryota > Metazoa > Mollusca > Bivalvia > Mytilida > Modiolidae > Bathymodiolus > Bathymodiolus brooksi. The sequence goes on from OY804581.1 coordinate 7,236,390, forward strand.
TTCATCTTTATAGTTTAGTGTCAGCTCACTGAAACTTGTTGATCCACTGACACATTATATACTAAACCAACACGCTTAGTTTCATCTTTATAGTTTAGTGTCAGCTCACTGAAACTTGTTGATCCACTGACACATTATATACTAAACCAACACGCTTAGTTTCATCTTTATAGTTTAGTGTCAGCTCACTGAAACTTGTTGATCCACTGACACATTATACACTAAACCAGCACGCTTAGTTTCATCTTTATAGTTTAGTGTCAGCTCACTGAAACTTGTTGATCCACTGACACATTATACACTAAACCAACACGCTTAGTTTCATCTTTATAGTTTAGTGTCAGCTCACTGAAACTTGTTGATCTACTGACACATTATATACTAAACCAACACGCTTAGTTTCATCTTTATAGTTTAGTGTCAGCTCACTGAAACTTGTTGATCCACTAACACATTATATACTAAACCAACACGCTTAGTTTCATCTTTATAGTTTAGTGTCAGCTCACTGAAACTTGTTGATCCACTGACACATTATATACTAAACCAACACGCTTAGTTTCATCTTTATAGTTTAGTGTCAGCTCACTGAAACTTGTTAATCCACTGACACATTATATACTAAACCAACACGCTTAGTTTCATCTTTATAGTTTAGTGTCAGCTCACTGAAACTTGTTGATCCACTGACACATTATATACTAAACCAACACGCTTAGTTTCATCTTTATAGTTTAGTGTCAGCTCACTGAAATTTGTTGATCCACTGACACATTATATACTAAACCAACACGCTTAGTTTCATCTTTATAGTTTAGTGTCAGCTCACTGAAACTTGTTGATCCACTGACACATTATATACTAAACCAACACGCTTAGTTTCATCTTTATAGTTTAGTGTCAGCTCACTGAAACTTGTTGATCCACTGACACATTATATACTAAATCAACACGCTTAGTTTCATCTTTATAGTTTAGTGTCAGCTCACTGAAACTTGTTGATCCACTGACACATTATATACTAAACCAACACTCTTAGTTTCATCTTTATAGTTTAGTGTCAGCTCACTGAAACTTGTTGATCCACTGACACATTATATACTAAACCAACACGCTTAGTTTCATCTTTATAGTTTAGTGTCAGCTCACTGAAACTTGTTGATCCACTGACACATTATATACTAAACCAACACGCTTAGTTTCATCTTTATAGTTTAGTGTCAGCTCACTGAAACTTGTTGATCCACTGACACATTATATACTAAACCAACACGTTTAGTTTCATCTTTATAGTTTAGTGTCAGCTCACTGAAACTTGTTGATCCACTGACACATTATATACTAAACCAACACGTTTAGTTTCATCTTTATAGTTTAGTGTCAGCTCACTGAAACTTGTTGATCCACTGACACATTATATACTAAACCAACACGCTTAGTTTCATCTTTATAGTTTAGTGTCAGCTCACTGAAACTTGTTGATCCACTGACACATTATATACTAAACCAACACGCTTAGTTTCATCTTTATAGTTTAGTGTCAGCTCACTGAAACTTGTTGATCCACTGACACATTATATACTAAACCAACACGCTTAGTTTCATCTTTATAGCTTAGTGTCAGCTCACTGAAACTTGTTGATCCACTGACACATTATATACTAAACCAACACGCTTAGTTTCATCTTTATAGTTTAGTGTCAGCTCACTGAAACTTGTTGATCCACTGACACATTATATACTAAACCAACACGCTTAGTTTCATCTTTATAGTTTAGTGTCAGCTCACTGAAACTTGTTGATCCACTGACACATTATATACTAAACCAACACGCTTAGTTTCATCTTTATAGTTTAGTGTCAGCTCACTGAAACTTGTTGATCCACTGACACATTATATACTAAACCAACACGCTTAGTTTCATCTTTATTGTTTAGTGTCAGCTCACTGAAACTTGTTGATCCACTGACACATTATATACTAAACCAACACGCTTAGTTTCATCTTTATAGTTTAGTGTCAGCTCACTGAAACTTGTTGATCCACTGACACATTATATACTAAACCAACACGCTTAGTTTCATCTTTATAGTTTAGTGTCAGCTCACTGAAACTTGTTGATCCGCTGACACATTATATACTAAACCAACACGCTTAGTTTCATCTTTATAGTTTAGTGTCAGCTCACTGAAATTTGTTGATCCACTGACACATTATATACTAAACCAACACGCTTAGTTTCATCTTTATAGTTTAGTGTCAGCTCACTGAAACTTGTTGATCCACTGACACATTATATACTAAACCAACACGCTTAGTTTCATCTTTATAGTTTAGTGTCAGCTCACTGAAACTTGTTGATCCACTGACACATTATATACTAAATCAACACGCTTAGTTTCATCTTTATAGTTTAGTGTCAGCTCACTGAAACTTGTTGATCCACTGACACATTATATACTAAACCAACACGCTTAGTTTCATCTTTATAGTTTAGTGTCAGCTCACTGAAACTTGTTGATCCACTGACACATTGTATACTAAACCAACACGCTTAGTTTCATTTTTATAGTTTAGTGTCAGCACACTGAAACTTGTTAATCCACTGACACATTATATACTAAACCAACACGCTTAGTTTCATCTTTATAGTTTAGTGTCAGCTCACTGAAACTTGTTAATCCACTGACACATTATATAATAAACCAACACGCTTAGTTTCATCTTTATAGTTTAGTGTCAGCTCACTGAAACTTGTTGATCCACTGACACATTATATACTAAACCAACACGCTTAGTTTCATCTTTATAGTTTAGTGTCAGCTCACTGAAACTTGTTGATCCACTGACACATTATATACTAAACCAACACGCTTAGTTTCATCTTTATAGTTTAGTGTCAGCTCACTGAAACTTGTTGATCCACTGACACATTATATAATAAACCAACACGCTTAGTTTCATCTTTATAGTTTAGTGTCAGCTCACTGAAACTTGTTGATCCACTGACACATTATATACTAAACCAACACGCTTAGTTTCATCTTTATAGCTTAGTGTCAGCTCACTGAAACTTGTTGATCCACTGACACATTATATACTAAACCAACACGCTTAGTTTCATCTTTATAGTTTAGTGTCAGCTCACTGAAACTTGTTGATCCACTGACACATTATATACTAAACCAACACGCTTAGTTTCATCTTTATAGTTTAGTGTCAGCTCACTGAAACTTGTTGATCCACTGACACATTATATACTAAACCAACACGCTTAGTTTCATCTTTATAGTTTAGTGTCAGCTCACTGAAACTTGTTGATCCACTGACACATTATATACTAAACCAACACGCTTAGTTTCATCTTTATAGTTTAGTGTCAGCTCACTGAAACTTGTTGATCCACTGACACATTATATACTAAACCAACACGCTTAGTTTCATCTTTATAGTTTAGTGTCAGCTCACTGAAACTTGTTGATCCACTGACACATTATATACTAAACCAACACGCTTAGTTTCATCTTTATAGTTTAGTGTCAGCTCACTGAAACTTGTTGATCCACTGACACATTATATACTAAACCAACACGCTTAGTTTCATCTTTATAGTTTAGTGTCAGCTCACTGAAACTTGTTGATCCACTGACACATTATATACTAAACCAACACGCTTAGTTTCATCTTTATAGTTTAGTGTCAGCTCACTGAAACTTGTTGATCCACTGACACATTATATACTAAACCAACACGCTTAGCTTCATCTTTATAGTTTAGTGTCAGCTCACTGAAACTTGTTGATCCACTGACACATTATATACTAAACCAACACGCTTAGTTTCATCTTTATAGTTTAGTGTCAGCTCACTGAAACTTGTTGATCCACTGACACATTATATACTAAACCAACACGCTTAGTTTCATCTTTATAGTTTAGTGTCA